>PVIU01003364.1:0-146759 GCA_004026605.1 Ondatra zibethicus | reverse complement strand
TGGTATACCCAGTCCTGCCTGATGTAAAACTGCAGAGGCCTCCCCAGATTCCACACTACATTCTGTTCTTCTGGGAGCCCCTACAGCCTGCAACACCTCATGCCACTAGAGAATTACTATGCTACTCCATTTATACAGGAGGGCGCCATTCAATTTTGGGAGGCCCAACTCATTTTCCATCACCCCAAATGCCTGGAACCTATTAGATCCCAGTTGCCAAGGTGAAAGCATAGATGCTCTCTCAAAAACAAGACACCAGGGCTAGAGAGATGGCTCAGAGGTTAAGAGCATTGCCTGTTCTTCCAAAGGTCCTGAGTTCAATTCCCAGAAACCACATGGTGGCTCACAACCATCTGTAATGGGGTCTGGTGCCCTTTTCTGGCCTGCAGGCATACATAATAAAAAAATAAATATTAAAAAAACAAAAAACAAGACACCATGTTCCAGACTGCTCCGGGTGCATGTGGCTCCGGGTGCATGTGCAGAGCCTATATTTCTTAGGGAAAAGAGGCCACAGGCTACATTGCCCAGCTGCACCAGGAAGACCCTGGAGGTGGTTTCTTGGGGGAGGGATTCCCCTGAAACGCGCTGGAAATGGCAGTACTATTGAGCTCTATAGCACACAAGCATCACACATGTTCACATATTCCAGCCTGAGCACGTGATGGAGGAAGGGCCCCACTGTGTGTCCCACCCACACCGGCATCATCCAGGTTCACCCGGACCCTGGGAGATGATAATAGGAAACCAGGAGACACTGAAATCTGGATCCTGGCCCCAATCTCACCACCCCCAAGGCCCACATACTTGCCTACTAAGACTGGTTCCTCTGAACTAAGACAGACTGGCCACCAGAGCAGGCCACAGGTACTTGAATGTCCACAGATAAAGATTTGTGTGGTGAAGTAAAACCTCCCTTCACTTGCTTCCCCATCACATCGCCCCTGTGAAGAACTTCACTTTGGCCTGCAGAGGCTTGGCCCAGGGTCGGAAGTTGCCAGGCTTATAGTTAAGGGGTAGCTCCTGCAGGAGCAGCCAGGACTTAGTTCACTTAAAAATTCCCTGACCCGGGACTGGAGAGATAGCTCAGAGGTTAAGAGCACTAGCTGTTTTTCCAGAGGTTCTGAGTTCAATTCCCAGCAACCACATGGTGGCTCACAGCCATCTATAATGAGATCTAGTGCCCTCTTCTGGCCTGCAGGGATACATGCAGACAGAACATTGTATACATAATAAATAATAAATAAATCTTGTATTACCCTTTGGCTCTCCTGCCTCCCCAACCTCCCCACACAGATCCCCTGGCCCATTTCCTGATCTGCCTACTTGTACACTCTTGGGACCCCTGGTTCTCCCACCTCCCCACACAGCCCTTCTACTTGCATGGCTTTCTTGGGAGGTTTGTAAGTGTTGGACACAAACCTATATCAGCTTCAGCATATGTGGAAAGTCAGGATGTGGCCTTGAGAGTATAAGATGCTGTGGTCTGTGGAGCAGAGAAAAAGGACATCAGTTAGAGATGTGTTCTACATCAGTGGACTCACACTGTCCCCATCCCCTCCCCTTTGCCATACGTAGGTCCTGGTGCATTAGACAAGGGAGATCATGCAAACCCAAAGATATACAAGTCAGAGACAAAAAATAGCATGCAGCCCTGAACAAGCCCCCAGAGACCCAAGACATGGCCCAGTACAGCATCTCTCTGCTGAGCAAACTGTGAGCTAGGGCTTCTGCATGCACTAACTTCACAGCCTTGGCAATGACCCCCAAAGCCAGGCCTTGTCATCCCACTACACAGAGACACGGGTGCCTGGGGTCGGGGTGAGTGAGGTGGCAGTTGAACCCAGAAGCTGGGTGATTGGGATGGAATGGGCCCTCTCACCAGCAGTCCCGTGATCAGTGCAGCCATGTTCAGTGGCTACCACAGGTCATGACAAGATTCACTGACTCTCGGGAACCACCTGCTTTTAGGGCTCCAAAAGATCCACCAGGAGCTCACTACTTCCAGAAAGGCCATTTTAGAGAAAGTCTTCAAATTGTGGAGAGAAATGTGAAGCCCAGGGATTCTGTTGCCCTGGGAAGCAGGGTTCTTGCCCCAACTGTTTAGAATCAGAAAGAAAGCCAATGGGGAGGCTTGGAATGACCACCAAGGTCAGGTAGGTGGAGCCACAATCCCTGCAGGCTGGTCAACATCACCTCTGACTGGTGGGGTTAGCATCAAAAGGCAAGGAGTCAGACTTGGCAAAGCTGGGTGGGCCTGCAAGTAGCAGACTGAACCTGGCCAGGTGAGAGAGGGCTGGTACCACAGGGAAATCATCCAGAGAAGCTCTGTGACTAAATCTCAAGTCTCCTGACCCCAGCCCAGTGATAACATCACTCTCCACTGAGGGACAGTGGCCAGGCATAGGGCACGGCAAGGAGGTAGCAGCAAGTGCATAAAATCTATTGAGCCAGCACGCCTTTAATCCCGGCACTGGGAGACAGAGGCAGGTGGATCTCTGTGAGTTTGAGGCCAGCCTGATCTACAAAGTGATTTCCAGGACAGCCAGGATTGTTTCACAGAGAAACCCTGTCTCGAACAAAACAAAACAAACAAACAAAAACCCCACATTGTCTGGTCTGGTTGTGAATCTGGGAATTTAGACCATCTTAGCCAAATGCTCTGGAGCACATTCTCCCAGGGCACTGCTGGCTTGGGACCTCCCCACCAGCCTGTCCATCTTTTGCCACTGTTCACTGAACACCTCCTCAAGCCTCCTCAGACAGTCAAAGCACTTACATCCCTGTAGGACAGAAGAATGATGAGGGATAACTCCAGGAATGATGAATGAAGGCATGAATTAGCATAAATAATGAATGGGTATGATTTGATGCTCATAGTGGTTACAAGAATCAATCTCTATCAATCAGGAAGTGGACGAGTCAGTTGTTTTGATGTGCAGTTCAGTATTGAATTGGGAGTGGAAAGGAAAATGTGTTCGCCAAGGCTTGGGGAGTGAGCTGCTGTGTGTGTAAATGTGCCCACACGTCTGTGCCTGTGTTTTAATGTGTAATGGTTTGTATGAATCCCTGGTAGTATGATGAGTGACAGTGTATGACAATGTGAGAACATGTGCCCATAACAGCTATGTAATGTGTGTCAGTGTTTGTTTTAGCTGTGTGTCCAAGCGTGTTTGTCTGTGGAAGAGTCTCCTGTGCATGCACCCATGTGAGCTGCTGTGGGTGTAGCTGTGGGCGTGGTTGTGATGGAGGAGTGTGTATGAGAGAGTGAGAGAGTGCGTGTGTTTGCGTGGGGTGTGTCGCGTGTCAATGTGGGACTGGCTGTTGGGTGGAGGCTGAGCGGAGATCACTGCTGGCTTGGTGCCAAGTGCGCTCGCATCCCCGTGCCCACTGGGTCCTCAAGGCTGGCGCTTTCTTGTAGCTGCCGCCTTTCCCCCGGCCCCAGGATAGGGCCTCCGGCGCCCTCCTGTCGCCGTCCTGCGTGTACGGAGTGAAGGCCTGGAGACCCACTTTGGCCCCAGCCCGGGAGAGGGGTGTCCGCTGTGCGGCGCCTCTAGGGGAAGAAGACAGAGGGGGCGACAGCAGGTTGGGCGCGGCCTCGGATCCGGTGCAGCACTGAGAGTTCTCCAAGGTGCTAAAATAAACCCAACGCGAAGGATCAGGTTTCCGACCAAAATAACCCAGCAGCAGCCTTAGAAATGCGAAACGGGAAAATGATCCCTGGCGCGCGCCAGAGATGGAGGCGGTGATGAAAGCTGCTTCCCGCGGTGTCGGGGGTGGGGGCCTTTCTCTTCTGGGGTCCTTGCTTCTGAGAGCAGCCTTCTGTTGGCTTTTGGTCTGTGAGGCCAGGTCTGCAATTTCTTAGAGCCAGGCTCTGAACTCAGTCTTTCGGTCAATGTTTCCTGGGTGCCTAGTGTGTGCCAGAGCCTGTCTAGCCGTTGTCAACAGGCAACAACTGCAGCACCTAGGGGCTGTCACTTTGCTAAGAGAGCAGTAGGAGTAACTACACAGGGTGTTAGGAACTGACATAGATTTCAATAAACACCAACATAACAAAACAAACGAACAAAAAACCTAAAGGCTGTCTGTCAGAGACAGGGAGAGGTTTGAATTCCAGGGCACCCTAATGTCTGACTCATTTAATGGCCTGGGTAGAGTTCCTTTGCTTCTGAACTTCGATTTTCTCCTTGATCTGAGTCAGAGTGTATGTCTGAGGCAGGTGACATAGGGACCGGCAGACTCACTCATACATACAAGTGTCTAGTACATGCTTATGGTAAGCATGGCTTCACCCTAAAAATCCAAGACAGCAAACTACCAGCTACCAGAAACTCCTGCTCCTGAGAGAGAGTAGTATGGTAAATGGTCAGAGATGGTGTTGTGTCCCCTCCAAAACGGGAAAATTCCATAGCACAAGGAAGTGCCTTAAGCAGGAAGGTAAACAACTCAAAACAGCTTCAGGAAGTCCCTGAAACTGACCAGGTTCACTAGGCCCCTCCCTGCCAGAGTAAGCAATAAAGCTGCAAAAAAGATTCTGAGACCAGACCAGCTGCCTGGAAGAAGAAACCAGCTGAGCTGTCTGGAAGAGTCACTTCCAGAGTCACTTGGAAAGAACACTCTCCAACCCACTGAGGGCCTCCAGGCTGTGCAGTGTGTTCCAGGTTCCCAGCTTTGTGAGCTGTCACTCATGCTGGGGTGGGTCTTGGTGATGCAGCTGTCTTTGAGTCACTTCTGCCCCTGTAAGTAACCCCAACAAAACTCATGGTTCACTAACTTGGACTTTGGTGGTATCCATACTTTGATCTGTTGTGGGCTCCCTGTCTAGGGTGGTAGATGTGTGTGTTGTGTCTCCCCAGGAAAAGCTTTGTTACATACACAACAACCAAGGCCTGGGTCCAGCACACTTAGCTTCAACTCTCCACAGTTCCTAGTGCATGCAGCGTGGCTTGGGGATATGCCAGGGAGGCAGTGATTCGGGGAAGCCAGGTTGTCTGTGGCATATTCCCCTTTGTCCTCCCTGTGGAACCTTGCACACAGTAGGACTCAGGAAGTGAGATGTGAGACCACACAGGCAGGGGACAGATGCTATAGGGCACATGTAGCCAGAAACACATCTCTGTCACCAAGAGGGTGTGAGACCAGCAGCTTAAGTCTCAGCTCTGGCCCTGGTACCTGTGGCCTCAAGATGATGTCACCACTCAGAACGCTTTGTCCTTTAAAGTGGGAAGAGGGTGGCTGTCCTTGTGTTTCCGGTGTCCAGACACAACAGCAGCTCAGGCTAGCCCAACAAACCCTCCAGGAATGCCACCCCAGCATCTTGTTTGGCTTGTGCTTGTTTACATTCTGTTCCTGAAAGCAGGGATGTGTGTGTGAGGATGCTCACCCTACAGTAGCTCTGGAACACAGGGACATGTGTGCGAGTATGTTCACTCTACAGTAGTTCTGGAACGCAGGGACGTGTGTGCAAGTATGCTCACTCCACAGTAGTTTTGAAGACAGTAGCTACAAAACAAAAGCAGGAATGATGGAGGGGCTCTTACGTGGGTGATGACCTCTCTATGTGACAAGACGTCAGTTATTAAGAAATAATAGGAGGCTGGAGAGATGGCTCAGTGGTTAAGAGCTCTACCACATGACCATTCACGACTGTCTGTAACTCCTGTTCTAGGGGATCTAGCACCCTCTTCTGGCCTCTGCAGGGACCAGGCACACATGTGGTGCACAGACATGCATGCAGGCAAAACATCCATACATATAAAAAAAAAAAGAAAAAAGAAAAAGGACGAAATTGATGGTCATGGAAACATGGTCAAATTTATTTTATTAAGTGAAAAAGATAAGTCATATTCTAAAATGTAATCATATTTTAAATGTGTATTTATATATGCAAATAGATACAATATACATAGATAGCATTTGTTTTCTCTTTTCTGTTTATTAAAACAGAAATGTTGCAATAATTGGAAATGAAACAAGTATTCCTTCTAAGATTACCATATATGTTAATGTATTAGTTTTAAAGTGATAGGATTATAACTGTCACCTGTAATAATAATTAAGTTTATTGTAGCAAAAAGTAACATTTTGCCAGGCAGTAGTGGCACACTCCTTTAACCCTAGTACTCCAGAGGCAGAAGAAGGTGAATCTCTCTGAGTTTGAGGCCAACCTGGCCTACAGAGAGAATTCTAAGACAGCCAGGACGACACAGAGAAACCCTGTCTTGAAAAATCAAATCAAATGAACTTCTGATGGCAAAAGCAATATTTATTGGTGATATTTTACTGTCTTTTAAGTAGTTCATCATTTCAGGGATGTGTGCTCTGTCTCCTCAGCTAATCTGCAGGAAGAGATCAATGAAAGCATTGTCTGAATAACTGAAGGAATGCCAAGTCTATTGAGAAATTGGACTGTGTCCTGTAGTGGGTGCTGGTGAAAGTTTATGAGTTGAGACATGGTACTTGCTTCTCAGCCGCCTGTGAAAATACCAGTATTCTCCCAGCAGGCAGAGGAGTAGTGGGTCCTGGTTACACGGGAAGACAGTGCTGAGTGAGGTTTTTACAGGGTTCTGATGGGTAGGATGGTTTGCCTGTGGCCACCAGCTGATGGTGGCTAAGCCGGGGACTGAACCTAGGACTGTTGTTCTCCACGGTCTGTCTTAACCACTGACAGGCTAAACTGGACCCCGCGGCCTCCACAGAACTTACTGGCCACTCCAGCCAGAAGAAAATGCTGACACAGCCTTAGGCATTAATAGTCCTGGCTGTCTGGGCTCCTCAGTCCCTGATGAAGCCAGCCCAGGTCATGGCCCCACCCTGGAGGGTAAGGTGACTTTCCTGGCAGAGAATTGATCAAACATTTCCAGTCCCTGTGGACTGAAGAATCTGAGCCGAAAGGCTTCAATGTCCCCATCCTGGGGACTTCTTAGGAGTCTGGGTCTTGCTTCTTTTCAGTTTTAGACTGGATGCCTTCACCTCTCTGAGCCTCAACTTCTGTATCTGTACAGTGGGGTCATCATAACTGCTTCTTGGTTGAATGGTGTCAGTCAGTTGAAGTATACTTCCCAGTGTCCACACATTTAGGCACCCACCTTCAGGACATAGGGTCCCCCTGTGCAATGCACATTATATATGTACATTTTCATATTGTTCCAGTTCCCGGAGGCTGACTTTGGAAGTAGGGCCTCCCTACCCCATTTCAAACCTAAGTATGTTTGTTCCAAAGTTTCCTCCAAGACTCCTTGTCTGAGGATGGGTGGCTCTCAGACCCTACGACAGGAAAGGAAGAAAACAGCAAAACAGCTGACAGATAGAAACACGACGCCGGGTAGGCTTCCACACACCACTAATCCCCTGCACTTGGAGGCAGAGGCAGATGGATTTCTGTGAGTTCAAGACCAGCATGGTCTGCATAGTGAGACTCTGTCTCGGATGGAAAATAAAAGCAGGTTCTTGAGCACAGTTGAAAGGTGAACTGTTACCAACAGATGTTACTCCTGTTTACCCAAAGATGTGAAAGTGCCTGCAGTGAGAAAGACATCACCCATGGAGAGAGAACTCAGCGGGAACTTCAGCTGCCTCAGCTGGAGTGTAAGTGCCCACTTGGATGATGTCATCTCTGTCTGTTTGTATTTGTTCTCTTACTTGGAAGCCTTGCCCAAGGGGTCACTCTTCTCTGTCCAGAACCCACTCTGCCAGGAACACCAACTGACTGCCCCAAAGGTTTTCCCACCCAATTTCTGCAGGATGCTTTAAGTATCCAATATGATGATGTTTTGTCATCTGTCTGCCTGCCTGCCTGTCCATCCATCCATCTATCCTTCCTTTCATCCATCCTTTCTTCCGTCTATCTATCTATCCATCCTTCTGTCCTTCCTTCATCCATCCATCATCCATCCTTCCTCCCATCCATCCATCCATCCATCCTTCCATTCATCCTTCCTTCCATCCATCCATCTATCATCCTTACATCTATCCATCCTTCCATCCATCCATCATCCTTCCATCCTTCCATCCATCCACCCATCCATCCTTCCTTCCATCCATCATCCATCCATCCTTCCTTCCTTCTATCCATCCTTCCATCCATCTTTCTATCCATCCATCCATCCATCCTTTCTTCCTTCCATCGTTCCTTCCATCCATCCTTCTATCCATCCAACCATTCTTCCTTCCTTCCAGCCTTCCTTCCATCCATCCATCTACCCATCATCCATCCATCCATCCATCCATCCATCTTCCTATCTATCTCAGTCTTTTTCCTGTTGCTGTGATAAAACGCCATGACCAAGGCAACTTACAGAAGAGTTTATTTGGGCTTATGGTTCCAGAGGGTCAGAGTGGAGCAAAGAGGCATGTTGGTGGCAGCAGCAAGCTGAGGGCTCACATCATGAACCACAGCACAAAAAGAGAGTGAACTCAAAATGGCATGAGTCTTTAAACACATCCAATAAGGCCACTTAAGCCTCCTTAACAGTGTCACCCACTGGGCACCAAGTATTCAGATGTCTGAGGCTATGAGGGACACCTCCTTCAAACCACTATCCCTCTTTCTCTGTTACTTGCTGTTTATTCTTTTTCTTTGACTTGCTTTATACTTAATAAACTCACTTATTCAAAACCAAAAGTATGTCTGTTATTGATCGTTTTCCAGACCAGACAGAACAATTTGCCTGGAGTCCAAGATGAGGAATCTCATGCCTTGTTGCCACACCAGGGAGGACACATGTGATGGCTCTCTCACCCCCATGAACGGTTTGAAATGAACATTCTGGAAGAGGAGGAATAGGTACCTAGTCTAGCCAAGCTGTATGTGACTGGATTTTACAAGGAACCCCACACTAAGGCTGGATACTTGCCACACCCCAGCCAAGGATGGGACAGAGTCAGGCCATGAGCTGGGTCCTTCTGAAGGAAGAGGAGACTTTGTTCCATGTCACATGGAAACATCTTCTATTTGAGTGCCTTCCACAGTCCTGCAAGGTGGGCACGATGATGCCTGTTACAGGTAGAAGCAATAAGGCTCAGAGAAGTGATGGGCTGAGCGAGGCCTTGCCACTGGTGTGAGATGGCTTCCTGTGTTTCTGCCTCTAGAGCCTAGGCTGGTCTGCTGTGACTAAAGCCAACAGGACCTGAGTTGGTTTGTTGTCCTTGAGAGTTTCTGTGGTAGTTCTGGGCCTTCATGCATAGGCTCTGTTTTGGACTGAACTTGACAGAAGACAAACCATAATCCCAATGTGATGAGCCCCAAGTGGTTACTTCTCACTCTTTAGCAAACCACAAACGGAGCATCTCCCACCAGCAGCCTAGGGCCAGTCATTGACTGAACCATGATTCTTTACAGTAAGCTCAACCCCATATTTTAAAAAAAGGAAGAGGGCTGGAGAGATGGCTCAGAGGTTAAGAGCGCTGACTGGTCTTCCAGAGGTCCTGAGTTCAATTCCCAGCAACCACATGGTGGCTCACAACCATCTGTAATGAGATCTGGTGCCCTCTTCTGGCATGCAAGCATACATGGAAGGAATGTTGTGTACATATAAATAAATAAATCTTTAAAAAAAAAATTAAAAAAAGGAAGAGGAGGAGAAGAAAGGAAGGGAGGGAGAGAGGGAGAAAAGGAAGAAAAGAAGGGAAGAAAAGGAGAGAGAGAGAGAGAGAGAGAGAGAGAGAGAGAGAGAGAAAGAAAGAAAGAAAGAGAAAAGAAAAGATAATCGGACCTGAAAATCAAATGTTCTTACTATGAGGATAGATGGCATAAGGCACTTGTGAGATCAGACCCTGGGACTACGTTTCCACTGCCCAGCCAGGGGAATAGGAGGGCCTGGCTACTAAGGGTCTGGACTGGTCAAGAGTACAACTGGAAAAAGCAGGTTAATTTGGGTCCATCTCTGCCAGGGCCAGAGTCCAGAGTGGAGGCCGCTGCTGATGCCAAAAAATAGACTACATTTCCCAGAGTCCTTCAGAGCCCGAGGACCAGCCATTGGCAGATTTAAATAGCCCAGGCCCGAGGCAGCCAGGCCTCAGCTGTGGACTTGTCCGCCTCTCGGGTGGCTCTATTGGCTCTGGCCCCGCAAGGGTGGGCTCCATTGGCTGCCCAGCTGGCACTGACGTCCCCTCGGAGCCGGGTGGCAGTTGGAGGTAAATAGCCATGTGCTATCCTCCTCTCTATATTTAACAGCTGCTACAGAGAAGGTGGCGGTTCTTGTCTTCTGGGAGAAGGCCCTTGGAACTGGGCTGGGACTGGCCTTCTCAGAGTGAGTGAGGTCACCATGCCAGCTTCCCAGAGCCGGGCCCGTGCCAGGGACCGCAACAATGTCCTCAACCGGGCCGAGTTCCTGTCCCTGAACCAGCCCCCCAAGGGGACCCAGGAGCCCAGAAGCTCAGGTAGGAAGGCCTCAGGGCCCTCGACACAGCCCCCACCCTCCAGCGACGGGGCCCGGGAGCGTCGCCAGTCGCAGCAGCTGCCGGAGGAGGACTGCATGCAGCTGAACCCCTCATTCAAGGGCATCGCCTTCAACTCCCTCCTGGCCATTGACATCTGCATGTCTAAGCGATTGGGGGTGTGTGCCGGCCGGGCTGCATCCTGGGCCAGCGCCCGCTCCATGGTCAAGCTCATTGGCATCACAGGCCATGGCATCCCTTGGATCGGGGGCACCATTCTCTGCCTGGTGAGAAGCAGCACCCTGGCAGGCCAGGAGGTGCTCATGAACCTGCTACTAGGTGAGTGTGCCTGCTGGCCACCTATCACCTGGTCTCACCAGGCCTTTTGGGAGGACGCATCCCCACCCCTTCCAGGATCAGCAGGTTCCCTGAGAAACTAAGGAACTCATCTAATGAGGTTAAGCAGGAAGGGTGCCCCAGAAACAGACAAGCCTCTAGTGTGGTGAGGCAAGGGCCCCCTGCAAAGTGGGGGACCTTGAGCATACAGAGTCCAGCATGCAACCCTGGGGGCCAGTTCCCTGCACCCTGCTGCTGCCCAGGCAGAGTACAAAGAAGCCGAAACTATGGGGTGAGATTGAGGGCTCTGCTGAGTGACCTAGAGGGATGTCACTGTCAAGTCGTTGTTCTGACTACTTACAGACAGTACTGAGCTGCCCTCCATTGTCCCCTCCGCCACACTCAGTTCAGAGACCCTACAAATTGCCCAGGATTTTTCTACAGAGTCTGAAGGTTTGAGGAACCCACCTAAGGTCCCTTATGCACTCTGATCCTCCTGGACTACTAGCTTGCTCCTTCTCACGGATGTCTCTGGAGGAGGGAGTCTGATGGTCAGTTTCCTTTGCCAAAGTCTTTGCCTCTAGCCCTCCAGGTTAGCACGGACATGTGCCAGTTGCCTTGTGGTAGCCATGTGGAAAGCAAACCATCCCTTCTACCTGGAGGTGATACCCAGCCCCCGCCCAGATCATCCTCCTGGTGCCTCTGGGTCCCTAGGGTGCTCTGCGAGTCTTTGCTCCCACTCTCTGCATCAGGCCTAGGCCTGAGTAAGACAGGCAAAGGTGGCTCCTCTGATTCTGGAAGGAGTTTCAGTGAAAACCCGGGTGCCCCAGAAATGGACAAGCCTCTAGTGTGGTAGAGCAAGGGCCCCCGCAAACTGGATGAGGGGGGCGGCTTTGAGCATGCACCTCTGGGACCACTGCCCCTACATGGAGTGTGGTCTCCAGCATCTTAGCCAAGTGGGTGAAAAACATGACAGATAGCAAGGCGGGCAGCTGGGGCTCAACCTGTAGAGTGCTTGTCTAGCATGCACAAAGCCGTGGCTCCCATGCTCAGGACACATCAAACCCGCCATGGTAGCATGTTCCCAGATCCTAGCACTCGGGACAAAGAGGCAAGAAGATCACAAGTTCGAAGCCATTCTTGGCTACATAGTTTGAGGCTAACCTAAGCTACATGAGACTGTCTCAAAACACCGACAACAATCTGGGCATGGTAACGCATGCTTTTAATCCCAAAACTTGGGAGGCAGAGGCAGGTGAAGCTGAGTTCAAGGCCAGCCTGGTCTACAAAGCGAGTTCCAGGCTAACCAAGGGGGGAAAAAAAAACCAACAAAATAGCCAGGTGTGTCTTGGCCCCCACAGTTCAGAGCTCACTTGCCAGGAGGGACCCCAGTTACCTCCTCCATGCAGGGACAGCCATCCTCCACTGAGGAGTAGGCCTGCCACTTAGCCTTGGGGTACTGTCACCCCTGGAGCCCAGGGGTGATAAAGTCGGTTCTCACCTCTAAGTCTCAGTTTCCTGACCCATGCCCTGGGCAACAGGTCTGGGGTGGGGATTTGAAGGGGCTGGTGAAACACTGCCTGATGCCACCATTACTAGAGCTGCAGGGCCTGGAGGCATCTGTCCAGCTCAGCCCTCACTCAGAGCACAGGGCATGTGGTCAGTGCCCAGGAAATCTCTGGGCTGAGGGTGAGGTCTCATGCCCACATTGGACCCGGTAGAAAACAGGAGCAGGGCTTCAGAAGGTCCCACATGTTGATGGTCCTCCCAGCCTCCGGCCCTAGTCCAGAAGACCTAGCCGGAGCAGCTGAAGACTGTGGCCACAGGCAAGTGCCTTCACCTCTTTGAGCCTCAGTTCCCTCATCTGTCAAATGGGTTGTTAGGGCATTTGAAGGCAGTATCAGCATAAGGGCTTAGCACGTGCTAAGGCTAGGGGCACTTGGGTGACCGTGGCAATCATCATGGTGGCATTGTCATCATCACTAGGTCAGCCTCCCACAAGGTCCCTTCTGTGGTCTGGATGCTAGTGCAGTGACTCCCATCACCTAAGCACCAGGCTGGATGGCCGTACAGGGAGCCAGGTGATGGTCCCAGGTGGAAAGTGGCTTGTGCCTTCTTACCGGCCCAAATCCTTTTTTAAAATGATTTATTTTATTTATTTATTTTTAGTTTTCAAGACAGCCTTTCTGTGTGCAGCCCTGACTATCCTAGAACTTGCTCTGTAGACCCAGCTGGCCTCGAACTCACAGAGATCCACCTGCCTCTGCCTCTGGAGTGCTGGGATTAAAGGTGTGCACCATCACCGCCAGATGATTTTATTTATTTTTACTTTACGTGCATTGGTGATTTGCCTGCCTGTGTGTCTGTGTGAGTGGGCTGGAGAGATGGCTCTTCCAGAGGTCCTGAGTTCAATTCCCAGCAACCACATGGTGGCTCACAAGCATCTGTAATGAGATCTGGTGCCCTCTTGAGGAAGAGACCTGGTCAGTTGTCCTCATCAACTTAGACCATGACACCCAATATGGACAAGTTCAACAGAACCACCATTATACAGGATGCCCATGTGTGCTTCGGCATTGCCAGGGCATAAATTTCATTTTTCAATTTCATGTCTGTGTGAGGGAGTCAGATGCCCTGAACTGGAGTTACAGACAGTTGTGAGCTCCCATATGGGCGCTGGGAATTGAACCCAGGTCCTCTGTTCCTTACTGCTGAGCCATCTCTCCAAGCAAGTCCTTCAGTGACTTTCCTATGAACATGGCATGGTGTGTGCAGGCTGTCTTAGTCAGTGTTCTGTTGCTGTGAAGAGACACTATGACCACAGCAAGTCTTATAAAAAGAGATTTAATTGGGGTTTGCTTACAGTTTCAGACATTTAGTCCATTGTCCTCATGGTAGGACATAGCAGCACACAGGCAGGAATAGTAGTGAGAGTTCTACATCCAGACGTGCAGGCAGCAGAGAGACCCTGGGCCTGATTGGGCTTTTTAAACCTCAAAGCCCATCCCCAGTGACACACTTTCTCCAACAAGGCCACACAGCTCCTAACCCTTTCAAATAGTGCCACTCCCTGAGCATTCAAATCTATGAACCTGTGGGAGCCATTCTTTTTCAAACATGCACCAGGTGCATGAGTCAGCCCTCCTCCCCTTCCTCCTCCTTCTTTAGGACAGGATCTCTCCCAGCCTGAAGCCTACAAGTAGGCTAGACCGGCTGGCCAGTGAGCTCAGTGATCCACCTGTCTCTGCCACCCCAGTGCAGAGATTTCAGGTGCACGCCTGGCTTTAACACAGCTATTGAGCCTCTGAACTCATGGCCTCCTATTTGCATGCCAAGAACATTACTGACTGAGCCATCTCCCCAGCCCCAAACTGACATTTAAAAATCTATTTATTTGTTTGTTTTTTTAAGACAAGTTTCTCTGCGTAGCCCTAACTATCCTGAAACTCACTATGTATTGTATGCCAGGCTGGCCTCGAACTCACAGAGATCCTCCTGCCTCTGCTTTCCAAGTGCTGCGATTAAAAGTGTGTGCCACCAACACCCAGCCAACATTTAAATTTTTTTTTTTTTTTTTGGTTTTTTGAGACGGGTTCTCTGTAGTTTTGGAGCCTGCCCTGGAACTAGCTCTTGCAGACCAGGCTGGCCTCGAACTCACAGAGATCCGCCTGCCTCTGCCTCCCGAGTGCTGGGATTAAAGGCGTGCGCCACCACCACCTAGCTCTAAAATTTTTATTACATTTATTTATTTAATCTGTGTGTGGGAGATATTTTAGTATGTTGTGAATGTACAATTCAGTGCCTTAACTACATCTTCAGTGTGTGAAATCATCACTATTGTCTGCCCACAGGACATTTCCATCTGCCCCCACTGAAGCTCTGCCGCCAGCCCCCCGTCCCCCATCCCCCATCCCCCCTCCATTACACACAGCTCCTAATCCACCCCAGCCCAGCCCTTGGCAGCAACCGGCTCTTTTCTGTCTGAATATAACCACTCCAGAGGCAGAGGCTTCCTATGCGTGGATTTATCTGTCATTTGTCTTTCTGTGTCCAACTTACTTCACTTAGCCTAAAGCCCTCAGGGTTTATCCTGAGTATGTAGCAGTGTTGTCTTTCTTTTAAAAACATTTTTTAACATTTTCTGGGGGGAGAATGTATGCCATGGTGCATTGTGTGGAGCCCAGTTATGTGTGGTCAGAGGACAGCCTGTGGTAGCCTGTTCTTCCTTTCCTTCACATGGGTCCTGGGGATCGAACTCAGGTCATCAGACTTGGTACCTTTACCCACTAAGCCATCTCACCAGCCTGACTTCTTTCCTTTTCATGGCTGGATAATATTACACGGTGCAAATGGACCCCATTGCGTTTGTCCAGGGATAAGAGGATCTACTTCCTGGTGCCTGCGAACGCTGTTGCTGTGACAGGGATGGGGATGCTGAGGGGGTGGGGGTGCATCTCAAGTCCCCACTACTGGCTCTTTTGGGTGCTCAGAAGTAGATTGTTGGGTCACCTAGTAACTCTATTCAATGGTTTGGAAGAACTTCATATGTTTTCCACAGTGAGTGTATATATCACCTTCTCCTGGCTGTGCACAAGCATTTCAGTCTCTCCACACCCTCACCAACACTTATTATTATTTTACTTTGATTTTTTTTAGGTTAGCATACAAATGAGTTTTACCACAACTAATGCTTAGTTATTATTTGTTGGGTTGTTTTTATTCATTGGATTCGTTTAAAACCTTTGAGAAGGATCTTTTGTTTTATTTTGTTTTTCAAGACAGTTTCTCTGTGTAGCTTTGGAGTCTGTCTTGGAACTCGCTTCCAGGTTGGCCTAAGATTCACAGAGATCCACCTGCCTCTGCCTCCTTAGTGCTGGGATTAAAGGTGCGCACCACCACTGCCCTGCGAGACAGGTTGGCCTCAAACTCACTATGTAGCTGAAGCTGGCCTTGAGTACTTGAACCTTCTGATCCCAAGTGCTAGGATTACAGATCTGTGCCTCCATGACTCACCCTTGTTTGTTTTTTGAGACAGGATCACACACACACACACACACACACACACACACACACACACACACACACACACACACGCTCTCGATAGCCCAGGCTAGCCTCAAGCTAATCATCCTGTCTCCCCTCCCAAATGTTGGGATTACAGATATGAGTTCAACTCTGGGAACTAGTGATGTGTGTGCATGTTTTGTAGGTGTGCATGTACAGGTGTGTGCTTATGTGTAGAGGTCATAGGTCTCTCTGGTATTGTCCTCAACTGCCTGGTATATTATTGTTTTGAATAAGGCCCTTGATTTGGCTAGGCTGGCAGGCCAGTGAGCTCCCAGGATCCACCTGTCTCCAGCAACAGTGTTAGTCTGAGGGTGAGCAGGTGCTTGCTGGGCAGATGTCCCGGGGAAGTGCTTTGGGGCAAAGGCTATGGTGGCCTTGCTGCCAGCTTCTGGTCCACAGAAGATAGGTCACAAAGAAAGTGGGCCTGTCCCTTAGTCCCTCCCCAGTGGTGCCATGCCTCTGGCCCTCTCCCTGCATATACCAACATACAAGTGTCCCCTGTTGTGTTTGACTGGTATGGCCTCTGCTCTCACGGACCTGCAATCCTGTCTCGTCCCCCATGTCACTTTTGCCAAGAACAGAGGACAAAGCCTCCTCAGCCTTGAGCGTCCCACTCAGCCCTCAGCCCACTCTGTAGGGGATATGTCTGTCACCTCTCCTATCCTCTGCCCACCAGCTCTTGCTCTTGGGATCACCTCAGGTGACAACCCCTCATGAGACCATGTGCCTTACCCCTGACTAAGGATATTTAGGCTGATCTCAAATCTTCAGTTTGATATACTTCTACCTCTACAGGTGGGACACCGCGTGTATTATTTTAGGGGTACGATGCGACAGCCCAGTCCTGGTGAGGGTTCTGACAGGTGATAGAAAGGAATTCACCATACAGGGCAAAGCGGGTCTGCCCAGTGCATTCACAGAAGCCACTCAGCTGAGACGGTACCCTGGTGACAGCCTTCATGGAGCCGGCTTCTGATATGGACTCCTTGGTTGAGAAGCGTAGGTTCTGTGACAGTCCACTTGGTTCAGGAGAGTAGAAGGCAGACCAGGACCCGCCCGATGGCAGCCTGGCGTGGCATGGGGGTGGCAGGGACTCCCAGAAAATAGAGATAGTAACTGTGTGTGTACAGACCTACACACATGCACACACTCCTCAAGACAGAGCAGGGAACTCTATGCCAGAGGCCAGTCCCATCCCAGCCTTCCTTCCTTCATTCTCCCAACCTGTCTGCTTCATAAATGCTCCCCAGGGAGACCTTGTCTTTTAGAATGTTGCTTTGATAATTTAAAAATAACTTTTTGCAAATGTGGTTACATATATATATATATCATAAAAATGTCATTTGAACCTTTCTAAGCACATAGTTCATTGGCATTAAACATTGCTGTGTAGCGACAGATGTCGCCAGCACATATCCCCAGGAGTTCACCTTACAAAGCTGGAAGTCAGCCCCCATGAAATCCTAGCTCTCCACTGCTCACCCTCAACCCCACATGCCCCACTCTGCTTCTCTGTCTGTGAACTCAATTGCTCCAGGTCCCTCATGGCAGGAATTCTATGGTATGTCCCATCTTGTAAAAGTAGCTAGGGGTGGGGCAGGGTCTCATGGAGCCCAGGCTGGCCTTACACCCACTACTAGCCAGGGATGACCTTGACCTCTTGACCCTCCGCTGTGCCCCACCACACCCATCTTAAACAGTGCTGCGATTGAACCCGGGACTTCATGGTTGCTGGGCAAGCATCTGCTAATCTACATCCCCAGTCAAGAATAACTTAAAGACCATGTCTACAGAATGCACATCCATGGCCAGGAAATGAGACAGAGAGACAATTTAAAACTCCTTCTCTTCACATCCCACCCCTCCACCCCTGCTCAGAGAAGCCCTGATACCAGGCAGGCCCGTACCTCACAGGCCTCTCTGCATCCAGACACAGTTGCATCATTCCTTTGATGGCATAACTGTAAATCCTGTCTTGTAGTTGGCCTTTTCCACTTAGCACAGCCGCCCCATCGCTCTCCCTCGGTAGCTATAAATACCCGGAGGCCTTGTCGTCTGCAGTGGCCGCTGGGCGCTCATTGTCTAGACTCAGCCATGGTATGTTGTATCTGTCTGGCCTTGAAGGGCACTGGGTTGCTGCACAGTATTCAGGGTCCTGAGTTACACAACAGCGGCCACCCTTAACCAGGAGCCAGATGCACACCGCTGAATCACTTCTCAGGGAGGCAGCCCTAAAAAGCAGAAGTCTGGGACCCAGGTGGGTATGGCGGGCCTGTGCCAGACGCCCTTATAATACAGACCTATTGCTGTTCACTTCCCTGAGGCTGCGGAGCCCTAGCTTCAGCTTCCCAGCACCAGAATGGAGGTCAGAGGCAGGGGCCACCTCCAGGCTGGAAGCACCAGGGACTTTAACCCACAGACATGTCCCTGTCATGTTAGAACATATCTCTGCCCCTTGCTGGCCAACAGCCCCATCCCCCGCTCACTCCTTCCTGTCTTCTTCCTAGCCTGCAGTGGGGTGAGCTGACTAAGGTGGTCTTCAAGGGAATAACAGCCCAAACCTGAAAGGGGCCGCGTGAGATCCTTCCGCTACATCTGTTCTATATACCGGTGGACCCGGCTCTGCCTTGATGCGGGGCTTTCCGGTGCTCTAGTTTCCTGGCCACCACAGGCTCAGAGGGATGCTGAGCTGGAGGAATGAGGCAGGCCCTCATCACCCCTAAAGCTGGGAGGGAGGCCTTCAGGACAGCCAGGCTCAGGAACGCTCAGACACCAGCCCCTGCTTCCCTGTGGGAAAGGTGAACGCTGATGGCTCAGAGGGGGAGACACAGCACAGCTTCTCTCTGGTCCTCTGCTGGGGTCCTAGGTGCTGCTCATTATTGCTGCCTGAGGGGACTCTCAAAGCGGGCTCCATGTTACTTCCTATGGTATCAGCAAGGGCTGGGAACAGAGAGAGATTGGCTTGCAAAGTTCATGTAGTCTCTAAGTGGTAACTTTGAATCTGGTCTCTCATCCTTGATCCTAAGTGCCCAGCCACTGCTCTGCTGGATGTCAGTAAGTGGAGGACCAAGGAGTAAAGTGACCTTCCCCTGCCCCACAGCAAATCAAAGGCAAGCAGCTTTCATCCTGAGCCCCCTCCCAACTGGGAGGCACTTATCCTACTCGAGAAGAGCGAGGTGTAGGTTAGCAAATCCAAGACAGGCAGAATTCTCAGAGCCGAGGATGGCAATGTTTGCTTCTATTTCTGGCTCCAGATTATGCGACAGTCACAACCACACCCAGGGCTGGCCACACTGGAGGAAGGGAAAGAGAATTGCCTTGTCCTGTGCATTGAGAGGGCAGCCCACAGCCACTTCTGTCCTTAGCCCTCAACACCCAGACAGCTGCAGCCTACCAAGGCGCTTGTGCATGGGCCCCACCTCTCCAGGAACACTGCTCTGTGCAAGCATTTGGTGACTGTCTGTCTCCCCCTTGGCCCTTAGGAGCTTTTCCAGCCTGACTGCCCCAGGCCTGGCACACACCTGTTCATCTCAAGAGCCAGCCAGCCAGACCCAAGAATTTGGGTGTGGAAGCCAATAGCTGCTCCAATTTGTTTGCTGTGTCTTGTGAGACAAGGTCTCATTATGTAGCCCAGGTTGGACTACAATTCATTATTTTCCTGCCTCAACCTACTAAGTGCTGAGATAACAGGCATACATTACTATTACCCATCATCATCATTCTTTCTCTCTCTCTCTCTCTCTCTCTCTCTCTCTCTCTCTCTCTCTCTCTCACACACACACACACACACACACACACTAGGGATGGAAGCCAGGTACCTGTGCAGGGTAAACCCATTCTCTGCCACTGAACTGCACTCTAGCCTGTCCTTTCCCATGGCCATGAAAGTGTCGGCTGAGTCAGCCATTGACATACACTGAGAGGTTTGAGAGACCGGATCCTGGCCAGGCATTCTCCACTAATGGTCACCACTCACCCAACCCTCTGATGGGCCAGGCTTTTGAGGGAGGACCAAATGACACCTAGATACTGAGACTTCCCTACTTTGGCACTTCCTAAATCCCTTGCATGGGACCACCAGTCACCCTTGCAGGCACATACTGTCCCCCCTCAGAGAAATACTATCTGCAATCTACACCTCACAGGTAGGGATAGCTAGGTGACACCCTGAGTCATGCAGTCACTGTGGCTCTGCCACACTGCTGTTCTGTCTGCAGCTGTCAATAGAGAGGGACTTATAGGTGCTGGGACCTCACTGGTATCTCATGAGAAGTGGAGGGGGAGACTCCCTGAGACTCCACTCCTGACCTGGCCATGTGACTGGGCCTTCTGACCCCAGCCCTGGCTCCAGAGCAGAAAGATGTAAGGCTCCAGGTCTTTGTTTTGGCCAGGAAGGGTTTAATCTATCCCCCACACCTGCAGCCTAGAAGTCACTGTGACTAGGCAGTGTAACTGGGCATAGTGCCATCATCCAATGGCCCAAAGAGGTAGAGCAAAACCACACAGTGGGGTGGTGGCTGATTCAGGACAGCGGCAAAGGATTCCCCTAAGCTTCTAAAATGGGAAAAGGGCCCAGGCAACAAGTCAAGTTTCCAGTCAGTGATTCAACTAACGTTTGGAGACTGCCACTCTGTGAGGCCAGGTGACAAACCTATGGCGAGACAAGACTCAGCCTCACCTTCATGAGGCAAAGTTCTGAAGTGGCCACTACATAGATGTGAAAGAGAGCACGCAGCCTGTGTCTACCCTGTCTGTGAGACCAGGATGAGCCCAGAGGCCTAAAGGGGACAATGGTGACAAAGTCAATAGGTTGGGAAAGAGCAGAACATTCCAGAAAGGAGAAATAGATGAGAATATTCCATACCCCACAACCTCGTTGTCTTATGTCAGGTGGGGTAATATGTGTTGCCTGGCTGCTGTGGAGTACAGTTTAGGGGTGCCTCACGATGCTACACACAGGAGCCAGGTGTGTGGTACACGCCTGTAATCCAAGCACTTGCTGAGCAAGGCAGGAGCTCTGTGAATTCAGGGCTAGCCTTGCCTCTTGGGGCATAGGGCTGAGGCTGCACAAATGCCACTGTCTGTGTTCCAACAGTGCTGAGTACGTGTTCCAGGAGTTAGACTTCAGTTTACAACTCTGCCCTGGGGACTGGGAGAGCTTCGCTAACTTTGAGAGGAATTCTGTATGTAGCTCAGGCCCCGCATCTCAGCCCTGGAACCCTGCAGGTACCTGTAGCTGCCTGTGACCCATCACTAGTGGTGAGGGTGCGGAGCAGATAAGAGGGAAATAACAAAATGTCAGAGGGCAAAGAGGACAAAAAATTTTTTAAAGAATAGAAAATCAGCTGGGCGGTGATGGCAAATGCCTTTAATCGCTGCACCCAGGAGGCAGAAGCAGGAGGATCTCTGTTAGTGAGAGAACACCCTGATCTACAAAGTGAGTTCCAGGACAGCCAAGGCTGTTACACAGAGCGACCCTGTCTTGAAAAACCAAAAACAAAACAAAACAAAAACTAAAAAAACAAAAAACAGAGGGCAAGGAGGGACTGCAGAGATGGCTCAGCAGATAAAAGCACCTGAGTTCAAATCCACAGCACCCACATAAAAAACTGGGCTTGTCTGTGTTCACATGCCTATAGTCCCAGCATGCCCATGTACACATGCCTATAACCACAGCATGCCCGTGTACACATGCCTATAGCCACAGCACTGTATAGGGCAGAGACAGGAAGATGTTAAGGCTTACTGACTGTCAGCCTGATTGCAGGCTCAGTGAGAAACTCTGCCTCAAAGACTAAGGTAGACAGCAACCGAAAAAGATATTCATCATTAACTGCTGGGCCTCTGTGCTCAAATGTACACACACACACACACACACACACACGCACGCACGCACGCACGCACACACACACACACACACACACACACACACACACACGGTGGGTAGGAAGGAAGAAAAAAACATCAAATAGCCAGGTGGTGAGAAAAAGAAAGCAAAGAGAGGGAACTGTGGCTAGAGTGTCTACAAACAGCACCAGGGTGGCTTCTCTGCTGAAGGAAGTGGATACCAGAGAAGGGAAGTCCAGGTAACAGTAATGGCCAGTACAAAGGCCCTGGGGTGAGAATGTTCCCTGAAGTCACTGAGGCTGAGAGAAATAATCGGAGGGGGATGGATGGGGATGGATGGGGGTCGGAGCTTGGCCAGCCGGTGGCGCTGACACCCAGACCCCTGTGTCCTATCCACAGCCCTGCTCTTGGACATCATGACAGTGGCTGGGGTACAGAAGCTCATCAAGCGCCGTGGCCCATATGAGACAAGCCCTGGACTGCTGGACTACCTCACTATGGACATCTACGCCTTCCCTGCTGGCCATGCTAGCCGTGCCGCCATGGTGTCCAAGTTCTTCCTGAGTCACCTGGTGCTGGCGGTGCCCCTGCGCGTGCTGCTGGTGCTCTGGGCCTTCTGCGTGGGCCTGTCACGGGTGATGATCGGACGCCACCATATCACAGATGTCATCTCGGGCTTCATCATCGGCTACTTCCAGTTCCGCCTGGTGGAACTCATGTGGCTGTCCTCCAACACCTGCCAGATGCTCATCTCTGCCTGGTGACCTGCGCCCACCACCCACCCAGAGAGGCGGCCAGAAGTGTCTCACTGGGGATGGACTGACTCAACTTCCCCATCCTGGTTGGAGGCTGGCTTGTTAGTCCTGTGGACTTCCTGTCTGTCACTTGGACTCTGAGGCAACCAGGATGACTTATATAGACTGTCATACTCAGCCCCCATTCTTTGTCTGAAGACAACAGACAAGAACAAAATGGCCATAAAGGGGCAGAGCTTGTCCCCTCGTCACCGTGACAGCAGTTGTACTGTGCTGCCGGTGAAACAGCCTCAACGCTTACCCAGCATAGGTGCCAGTTCATCAGTGGTCACAGCTCAGGGGGTCTGGGGGCCCCAGCCTGCAAGATCCTTTTTGGGGAAAGGCTCTTGTGGTCCAGTGCATTTTGGGAAGTACTGCACACTGCCCCCACAGTAGATGTTCACAAAACAAATTCTTTGTAAAGGCACTGATGTGTCCTATAGAAAAACCAGCTGTTCAGGTCGTGTTTAGCTCAGTGGTTCCTAAACGCATTTGATCATAGGAACCTTTTCTTCAGGAATAGCTATTGACCCACCAAGAACCTCGTGAGTTTGAGAAACTGCTGCCCAGGAGCCAGAGGGCCCGGCCATGAGCTGGTCTCTCTCAAAACACACAGCTCTGAAGCCTGAGGAAAGCCAGTGCCTGTGCCAAGACCTGCAGAAGGCTCTTGCACAGTCTCTGAGCATTGGCACAGCTTTGGTCCCCAGGGGCCGGGCCCTGTGTGACCTAGTAGGTCGTTTCCAAGTCAGCCACTTACAGACTGCGCATTTCAGGTGACAATACAGTGATATGCAAAGGGACATTGTCCTGTGTGCTTTTTGATGTGTGGGACACAGTGGCATTCCCTGGTGGGAATGGTGGGTTTTCTCAACCCAGACAGTGTCTGGTGCTACTGGTCAGGGGACAAAGAGGGCAAAGGTCCCCAAAACAGGAAGCCTGACCTGCTCCTGGACTCTTCTAGTTGATAGTGTCTCCTGCAGGCCACCTAGGGGCTTGGTCCACCAGGCACTTTTGCCTGAGGCAGGGTTGGGAAGCTCCTTTAGTGGTCCAGAAGTCTGACGCCCCGCCTCCAGCGCCAAGTCCTCCCAGGGCTCCTCCTTCTGCCCCAAAGGCTAGATTCCTGTCCCCTGGAAATGGACTGGTGACCTACTAGCTACTATGGGGGAAGGTGGTGTGTCAGTCAGAGCAGGTGCCAGGGTGAGAATCCCAGAAGTAGAAATCTACACACAGATGGAGGGAATGTGAAAGTGAGCCAGGATGGAGGGGAGGAATATAAGGCAAGAGACACAGGCCCACTCGGTGCTGGGGTGAGCTGGAGGCTCCATATTCCTGGAGCTAGCAGCGCTCAGTGCGGCATGCAAACCTCTAAAGCGTGGTGAGCAGTGCTCTCTTCGCAGATGAGAGCGCCAGAGTCCCAAGGGGGCAGCACGGGGGGAGCCAGCTGCTTCTAAGCATGTGGGGGTGACTGCCCATCCTTGATGCCCCTTGGCATCAACCACATCTCTCTATGCCTCGGCCATCTCCCATGATCCTCTTCTGGGGCCTGTGTGTGTTTTTGTCACCCCAGTTCTCTCACCTTAGAATCGTGTTGTCTCAGCCCCTTCTCCAGTATGACCGCACTTAAATTTTTTTGCTTTTGAGACAGAGTCTCCCTGTACAGCCCTGGCTGTCCTGTCAACATGTAGACCAGGCTGGCCTTGAACTCAGAGATCTGCCTGCCTCTGCCTCCTGTGTAGTAGGTTCAAAGGTATGTGCCACCACCAGCCCTAAATACTTTTTAAAAAATATTTATTTTTTTTATTATGTATACAATATTCTGTCTGTGTGTATGCCTGCAGGCCAGAGAGGGCACCAGACCTCATTACAGATGATTGTGAGCCACCATCTGGTTGCTGGGAATTGAACTCAGGACCTTTCGAAGAGCAGGCAATGCTTTTAACCTCTGAGCCATCTCTCCAGCCCCCCTCCCCTTTTTGTGACCTGGTATCCCAGTTTAAGGTCAGCCTGTGGTGGGGGCCAGTGACTTTGAAGTTCTGATAGTCTTCCTCTTCCTCCCAAATTCTGGGATTAAAGGCTTGAGCCACCACACCCAATGTATTCAGTGGTGGGGATGGAACCAGGGTTTTATGCGTGCTAGGCAAGCTCTCTCCTAACCGGCCCACATTCCAGCTCTCTAAACATACATATTTGGGGGATGGGAGAGATGGTTTAGCAGTTAAGAGTACTAACTACTCTGTCAGAAGACCCGGGTTTGATTCCCAGTACCTCACATGGGGTCTCACGACCATCTATAATTTCATTTCCGGGAGATCAGACACCCTCTTCTGTCCTCTGCAGACACCAGGGACACACATGGTGCAGAGACATAAATGTAGGCAAGACACTCATACACATAATAAAATAAAAATAAAACGTACATGTTAACCATACATACACACATGCACGACTTATTCAAGAAAGGGTTATAACCATAGGTGCAAGAGTAGGGATTTTAAAACATCATTGGGGGAGGGGTAGCAAACCTATTATTCCCAGGATCCTTCAAGAGAGGGAAGGAGCTTCCTCTGTCCAGCCCACTTGGCGCTGGTGAGGATACAGTTCACTGCCATCTAGGAAACAGCTAGGGCAGAGGGACTGGAAGTGGGCACAGTGTCTGCCAGCTTGCCCTCCAGCTAGGACACCATCTTCCATGTGGAGGCTGTATACCTTCGGGTTAAGGCCCCACCTGCCCTCCCATCTAAGGGTCCCTTTTCCATGCAAAGCCTCCATGTCTCCAGCAGCACTGGGAGACAGACGGTCTTTGACCTGCTCGTCATGAAGAGGCAGGTACCAGCAATACCATCATGGTGAAAAACCCTCATTCAACCTTGAATCCTGGCTGCTTTCGGCATCTTTAAAATACCTTCCAGCACATTCCCACGGGTGCTGAAAGTCCCTGGCAGGGTGCTGAGCAGAAGGGTTGAGGGCGTCTTCCTCTCTCCTCACCCCCACCCTCCAGGACCACCATCCACAGCAAAGCCCAAAACAGGAATGGGCAGAGGATGGACTTCCGCCTACCTACAGAGGGACCACATCTCCTGGAAGTACAGGGCCCTGGAAAGCCACCTCTGAAGGGTCGTGGAGGTATGTCAGAGTTTTTAAAAGAGTCAGGAGCGCAAATGGGTGCCAAAGTGCCTGACGGGAGTGAAGACGTCTGCGGAGGCAGGCAAGAATGTTGCCAGCCGCTGCCTGGAGCGACGACGTCCTGCGTGGTAGCAACAGCAGCTGGTGCTGACATCCTCACCTGAGCCTGGCGTCCTCATCTGTTGGAGAGTGGTGGCATTTGTCCCTTTGGGCTGTTGAGTAGTTCAGGAGTGCCCCCTACGTGGGAGGTTGGCACAGTCTGGGTTCAAAGACCACCACAGAGGCTAACCTGGCTGTTTCTGAACTTGGTCTCTTTTACACTGGTGCCTGTGGAGGTGGCTGACCCAGTGGCTCTTGACCACAGAGGCCCAGGCTATGGAGGAAATGACACCCTGGCACACAGGACAGAGTTTCAGGGGGACAGAGAAGAGGTTGTTGTTCCTTCTGGAACCACTCATCTGATGTGCTCCTGGAGAGAATCTGGGTGAGGTGGGCAAGGGGGGTTGGTGACAGCTGCAGGCCCCTTTCTCAGGGACAGAGACAGCAAATGCATGTACTCAGAATGGAGGAGTCTCCTGCCTTCTGATTTTGCAGAGTTAGGCTCTGAACCAAGGCTTCCCGCAAGCAAGGCTTCCCACAGGCTAGACACGCCCTCTACCACATCCATTTCTACTTATTTAAGACAAGGTTTTGTGGAGTTGCCCAGGTGGCCTAAAAATCTCCCTGTAGCCCAGGTTGGCCTTGTCCTTGCAATCCTCCTGCCTCAGTCTCCCAAGTGCTGCTGGAATGGCTGGCACGTGTCACTACATCTGGCTTTAGAAGTGGAAATCCCACTGTATCAGTGTCCCCTGAGATCATCCCTGACCCGACCTCCTGGGTCCCATCCTGGCTAGACACTGGGTATGCTGGCAACAAGGTTGAGCAGTCTCTCCACAGCTCCCAGAAGCTCCGTAAACATGGCAAATCCTCTACCCTTCTTCATTCCCACTTATGCCTCTCCACCATGGGCCCATCGACCCAGCAGTGACTTCACACAAAAGCCGTTTTCCCAGAGCTGGGGTTGGCCCTGAGTTTGCTATGGTCTCCTGCCTCCCGCTATCTTCTTTCCCATCCCAGCCAGCATCACCCATCTGATTGATACCCCTGATGCCAGGCTGCAATGACTACATCACAGAACATAAAACAGGAGCCCAGAGTCCACCACCACGGAAGATGAGATAGGCATGTGACTTTCACATGCCATTCAGCTCCCGAGCAGAACTGTGAAGGTCTGACGACAAATCCTGACAACAAACAGGAAATAGGACTGGGCTGCGGCTCAGTGGGTAGAGGGCTTGCCTAGCACACACACAGCCTGGGTTCAATCCCAATCACTGCAGAAAGTCACCTGGTAGCCACAGTCCTAGCACTGGGGAGGTGGAGGTTGAAAAGTCACAAGTTCAAGGGCATCCTGGAACACTCAGGCTATGACACACCCTAAGGACATTGATCCCTCTGGGCCTCACCAGGTCACCATCAAGACCTAGACAGAGTAGCAGCTTGGGCCCAATCCCAAAAGTAGCAGCAATCCCAGCATGGGGAAACGTGTCTCTGATATGCCCGGACTCCAGGCAGATGTCCGGCCTTTGTGCTATGATTCCAGGACATGGCGCTGTCCTCTCAGAATAACAACTCCCAGTGCCCACCACATCTTAATCCCAGAACCTGTAATTACATCATGTGATATGGAACTATAGAAGGAGAATTTGTGTTCTCCACAATTTCATGTGTTAGAATCCCAGACCCAGTGGGACAACATTAGAAGGACACGTCAGGAAAGTCATGATGTCATGAGGACAGAACCCATATGAACAGACCCCTGGGCAATGCCCCCTTCCACCGAGTGCAGAAGCAGGAAGGCCGACATCTACAACCCAGCCCAGGACCCTCCCTCACCAGCACCTGACCGCCGAACTCAGCTTCCAAATGTAGGAGGACCTTTCCGCTGTTTCTAAGCTCCTCTGCCTGGGGTGTTCTGCTGCAGGAAGGCAGACGGGACCCGAGCAGCAGATGGCACAAGGCTGCCAAGCAGCTGACTAGCGGAAGACATCTCTGGAAGCCCACATATCACAGGGACCTCACAGTGGAAGAGGGCACACAGGAGAGGCTGGAGTGCTCGGGTGTGAGAGCTTTGGGGTGCAGGAGGGGCCACAAACCAGACCGTGAAGACGTCTCAGGGCTGGGAAAGAGTGTGGCTGGCAGCACCTCCATCCAGCCCAGAAAGACTGATGTGGACTTCTGTCCCACAGAGTGGCGGGGCAGATGTGTATCATTTTAAGCCACTAAGTTTGTGGCAATCTGTTATGTGGCCACAGGAAACAGATATGGAACACTTCAGGGCTCCTCCCTCCCCAGCTGCAAAGAGGCCATCAGCTTCAACGTCATTTTCCCCAAACAACCAATACCCAGCAAACCATGAAATCTCTAGAATCATAAAGTCCAGGGCTCCATTTCACAGATAGGGAAAATTCCTGTTGAGGTTACCTCAAGCCACTCCAGCATGTGTCCCTCCCTGCCACCCTTCTGGCCTATGAGATAACAAAAGGGCTGAGCTGCAGAGATGTGACCTGACCCCTTGCTTTCATACTGGAGCCAGGACTGAAGATGTCACCCTGAACTCCTCACTCTGAGAAACCACATGATCATCAGTAAAGTTCGAATCTGTCAGTGTGAAGGGCAGGAGGATCATGAAGTTCCAAGTCAGCCTGGGCCATACAGCACTCAAGAAGCAGAAGCAGGTGGATCTCTGTGAGTTCAAGGCCCGCCTACAACTCTGGTCTACAGAGAGAGTTCCAGGACACTTAGGGCTACACAGAGGAACACCGTCTCAAACAAAACAAAAAAAGCAGAACTGGGAGATAGTTCGAGAAATAAGGAGTTCACTATGCAAGCCTGAGGACTTATATTCTAGCCCCAGAACTCATAAAGGTAACATCCAGGGGGCTGGATATTTGGCTCAGTGGTTAAGAGCACTTACTTGTTCTTGGACCCGGGTTAAATTCCCAACATCCACATGAAGGCTCCCCACCTCCTTGGGCACCAGGCATGCATGTGGTACACAGACACACATGCAGGCAAAACACTCATACACACAAAATAATAAAATAAATTAAAAAATAATATCCAGGCTTGGCAAGTGCTTATACGTCCCAGAGTGCTGGGGAAGCAGACACAAGCTATCCGATCCCCTGTCTGGTCTAATTGGGGAGCCCTGGGTACCAGTGAGAGAATCTGACTTTAAAAAAAAAGTGAACAGCCCTGAGGAACAACACGAGGTTGACCTCTGGCCTCTACACACACACACATACACACATCTGCAACACGCACATGTGCACACATACCTGCCTTCCCCCACATACACATGGATCCCTCTCACACACACATACACGCAAAAAGGAAATAAAATTGAAAAATAAAGGCAGAGGCACCCACAGAGAGCCACCATGTGAAGACAAAGAGAGCAGGCGTTACCCTGCAAGCCAAAGACTGAATGCAGCCTCAGGAGAAGCCAAGGCCAACACAAATGCCCTGGGAAGTAGGAGTGGAGGATTCAGAAGAGGCGGGGGTAAGGGGCAGGAACTAGAAAACCCCATCATCGCAGGATTCACTGCCATCTGGCTCAGCAAGGGCTGAACATCTGGCCACTGGTATTTATGTAACCTGTGTGTGCTCATGGCCCTCACTGGCCTGAACCAACCATCACTGGTTCTCCTCCATCTGACTCTTCCTGGCTTAGGAAAAAGATCACAGTCAGGGGTCAGTCATGGGGCCCGGCTGACGCATGCTCCTGTCACTAATAGGTGAGAGCTCAGCGTGTCCCTGCCGTCCCCGTGTCCCCGCCATCTCCGCACACACCCAAGCACACACAGCACGACTGGCTCAGGGTGAACTCACACGCAGGGATCCCAGTCCACGTATTCTGCACAGTGATCATTCTCCCGTGTCTAGCTCTTCACATTTACCCCTGTACACATGTGTCTTTAAAGCCAAACACATTTACACATTCACATGCTGTACTCGTGTGTACGTGCACACGCACACACGTGCTTGCAGGTACAAATTTTGGTTTCCACGCCAGATATAGCAATAAAAACCCAGCCTGTAAAATGGGGAGCATACACTAAACAATGATTTGTTTGCCAGGCGGTGGTGGTGCACACCTTTAATCCCAGCTCTCTGGAGGCAGAGGCAGGCAGCTCTCCATGAGTTCCAGGACAGCCTGGAAGAATTTAAAAAAAAAAAATGATTTGCCTATCTAAAGTTCAACTTCAACTCAGTGTCCTGCTTTTATTTAAGACAGAATCTCATGTAGCTCAGGCTGGCCTCTAGCTTCCTGTAGCCAAAGATGATCCTTCTGACTCTAGGTCTGGAGTGCTGAGTGCTGAGGGAGGAGGGGCTAGGGGTGTATGGGCGTGCGTCTCTCCGCCTGGTTTATGTTGTCCTAGGACTTGAACCCGGAGCCTCATGCATGCCAGGCAAGGACTCTATCAATTGAGCTATGTCCTTAACTCAAGTGTCTTATACTTTATCTGACAAATCTCACATATACATATCATACCCATCGCGAGTCCTAAAGCCACTAGGGTGGTCAGGCTCCGCTGTTTTGCCAGGAGAATTTCAAAGTCTGGTCATTGGCTCACTACTGCTCTCTGGCCCACAACCCCAGGCACCCAACTGTAGTGCTTTTTTGTTCATTTGTTTTTGTTTGGTTTTGTTTGAGACATTGTTTCTCCTTATAGCCTTGGCTGTCCTGGAACTTGCTCTGTAGACCATGCTGGCCTCAAACTCACAAAGATTCACTTGCCTCTGCTTCCCAAGTGCTGGAATTAAAGGTGTGTGCCACCACCGTCTAGCCAATTATGGCTTTTAATAATCTGGCCCTAAAGCTGGCAAGATGTTTCAGTGGATAAAAGCACTTGCCACCAAGCCTGATGATCTGAGTTTGATCCCCAGGCCTCACATGGTAGAAGAACAGAACCAACTCCTGCAAATTGTCCTCTGACCCCCACATGCATGTCATGGTATGCTCGAAAATACCTGCACATTAATTATATAAATAGACAAATAAATAAATAAACAAACAATAAAATTTTCTAATTTTTAACCATAAAGAAAGAAAGGTGGGCATGGTGGTACATGCCTTTAATCCCAGCACTGAGAAGCAGAAACAGAAAAATCTCTGAGTTCAAGACTAGCCTGGTCTACGTACATCAAGATTAGTCTGGTCTACATGCATAGTGAGTTCCAGGCCAGTCAGAGCTACGTGGTAGGACAGTCTTGAGAGAGAGAGAGAGAGAGAGAAGAGAGGATGGAAAGGAAGAAATCTGGCCTCAGGATGAGGTTTGCTGGTGGGAAAGACTTGGTTTTCCAGGAGAAGCACTGCAGAGCTGTTGGGCCCAGAAAACGTCCCTCCCAACCAGCAGCCCAGCTGTGCAGTCTGGCAGAGGCTCGGCTCCCCTCCCCCAAGGCTACCCAGGGACCAGGCCTGAAGAGCAGAGTCCATCTGGGACTCATGTGAAGCCACCTCAGCCTCTGCTCCTTCCAGCGTTGCTTCTGCTGTGGATGCGAGAACAGGGTGTGTCGAATCTCTGCGGCACAGCACTGACCTTCCATACAGGAGGGGTAGCAGAGGTAGCTGTCAGCAGGGTCCTGGGGCACCCCGAGCTTAGACTCAGGGAGTTCCGGGGAGAGGACTCTGGCCTGCCCCTCCAGAATGACCTGGGTTATCTCCTCGCTCTCTCCTAAAGAAAGGAATTCTATTAGCTCTGCGCCCTGGGCCTGCAGATGTGCAGTGATTCTCTTGAGAGCCTCAGCAGGAACAGGGAGAGTTTCTTTAAGAAATGACTTGATCATTAAATTATTATTATGTGTTTTGGTTATGCACAAATTCTTTTTCACTATTAAAAACAAATAGAATCTACTCAGGAACACCAAAGGCAAAAAAATATTTTGGTCAGTCCTTTCCAATATTTTTTTCTCTGAATTTGTAAAAGAGTAGGCAATTTTTTAACAACAAAAACTGTAGAGTTTGGTGATCTACCTTTCCTTCCCCATACTCTGAACTGTTTCTTTGCCAACAGCTAGACCCTGCACTTTGACTTGTGACAGCCTGGCTGGGCATTGTCTGGGCATTTCTTTGTTTGTGATTTTTGTTGTCATTTAAATTTTAGTGTGTGAATGTTTTGCCTGAAAGTATTGGTTTTGGTTTGGTTTGACTTAGTTTTTCTTTTTTTCTTTCTTTTTTTTTTTTTTTTTGATTTTCGAGACAGGGTTTCTCTGTAGCTTTGGAGCCTGTCCTTGAACTAGCTCTTGTAGACCAGGCTGGCCTCAAACTCACAGAGATCCGCCTGCCTCTGCCTCCCTAGTGCTGGGATTAAAGGCGTGCACCACTACTGCCCAGCTCCTGCATGTTTTGTTAATTCCAAAGATGGGAAGAGAAAGACTGCCAACCCAAGTCATCCTGGCCATATTAATTAAAGCAAACAATTAATTAAGACAAGCTTTTTTATTTGTGTACACAGGCTGCCTCCCCCTAAAGTGGGGTTCGAGAGGTCAGCAGTGGATGTGAGGAAGACAAGGCCTTTACAACTCAAGGGGAGGAGTTTCCTACCTTTGCTGGGCAAAATAGGCAGGATTACAGGAGCAGAGCATCAGAACAAGTTGGTCCTAATGACCTCCAGAAACAAAGACATGGTTGTAAAGTGGTCATAACAAGGTAGCCTTAACAACAGGCAGTCATAACAACCTTTTGAAACAAAGGTAGGGCTGTAAGATGCTTATAACAACTTTTTGAAACAAAGACATGATTCCCATTCCTGGAACAGTACGTAATCATTTGTCGTTAAGGTTACAGGTGGGGTGTAGCCCAATCTTTGAGAACAGAGGTTTAATCACGAGCAGGAATGAGCCTAGTTTTTAATTACTGTAAGATGGCTTTTAAGCCTGAGGTGGAGGCAGACTGGGTCTTCATTCCCCACTTGTCTTACATATCCCTGTCAAATCCTTGATAAGGTCTTAGCATTCTTTATCTGGGGGGGGATAAAATTTGTAATGCATCGGGGCTGGAGAGATGATTCAACGGTTAAGAGCTCTGACTGCTCTTCCAGAGGACCAGGGTTCGATTCCCAGCACCCACATGGCAACTCACAACTGTCTGTGTCTCCAGTTCCATGGGATCCAACATCCTCACATAGACATATATAAAGGCAAAAACACCAATGCATATGAAATAAGTAAATTTAAAAAATTATAATGCATCAAAAGATACATTGCTCCTTCATAAATTATACTTGTTTGGTTAGCATAAATAGAACAAATACTTTAAGGCCATATACTCTTGGTATGCCAGTAGGTGCTATAGGTAGACATTTTGTCCCTTTGCCAGGGAACTTCTTTGGACCTAACATTCCAGTCCTTTGTTAAGGACAAGGGATGCTGTACTCTCCTCTGTAACTGCTTCCTGCTGAAATTAGGACCCTACTGTCAGGGCCCATGAAGGATGGAATATTAGCCAAAGGCCAGGAGGGATAACAGCAATGGGCATTCATCAGAAGCATCTGGTTCACTGACCCAGCTGAAGGCTCAAGGAGCACTCATATCTACTGGACTGGTCCACATCGGCTCTCAGAAAGTCCAGGCCTTTCTGGCTTTGTAGGACTACCTGGGGCTGGGATTGTGTAGACCACTATTGGAGCAGTCTGTGGTCAGAAGCTGATTTCTGGACAGTGTCTGCCTGCTGAGCGGCACTCTGTCAAGACAGATAGAGACTAGGGACAGTAGTTAAAGGACATAAAGGAAACTTTTATCCTTAAGCTTCTCCTCAGGAATAGGCAACAGCTAGGGACGCTTAGGCTATTGGTTGACAGCAGTTCTTATCTGGGGTCCCTGTGACCTGCGAGAGGTGAACTCAAGCGTTATGAACTCCTGGAAACTTACATGATCACTGCTTGTAATTTGTCTAACTTATTTAGACTTTCTATCCTCAGACGTTCATAATTTAAATTGTTTTTAGACCTTTGTAATCTATATAAACCTTAAATTTTTTATCCAATTATTTACCATTAGATACACATAAGCGGTTGATTACCAAGAGCAGTCTTTGCAAAGCAAGTTCCTTTAAATAGTAAAAAGTTTCATTTAAAACCTGTTTATCCTTTAATATGAAGCCTGTAAGTAAGGCAAACCTATGTATGAGTTTACCTTTTTATCAGGTGACATAATTGTTCTTGAAAAGTAAAGCCTGCTTTTTTAGATGTGAAATGCGCTGACCAGGCAGCAGCTACCTAATTGAGGAAGCTATGGTTAGTTGTCAACACTCAGGGATCTGAGAAGGATAAACTATAGCAGGACTTTATGTCCTTTATATGGTCTTTATGTCAATTAAAATGACCGAGACTTACCCTCTACCTGGACAGCTGCCCTAGGCTCCATGGTCTCAAAGGCTGTACTGGAGGTAGTGGTTGTAGGGCTTCAACTGTCAAACAGGGCAGCATTAAACCTTCAGCTACCACACAAGAAATCATTGGCCTTAGACGTCTAGAGATTTTCCTGTGGAGGAGGCACCTGCGGAACTGACCCTTACTGTGATGAGACAGAGAAGAGCAGTCAACCCAACAGTGTCCACAGTTTGTGCAGGACCCTGGTGGCAGGTGAGGCATGCGACACTTTTTCCAGTGGTTAGCGTTACCACAATCCAGGTGGAGTGATCATGCCCCGTCTGTCTTCTTTGGAAACCCTAAGGGTTCCTGGTAGGAGCATGCCTGGCACCCGAAGAGGCCAGAGGTGTCAGATCTCCTGGAACTGGAGCAGATGGTTGTGAGCCACCAGGCAGGTGCTGGGGATTGAGCCTGGGTCCCAGTGCTGTCAGAGCTTTTAACTGAGGAGACATCTCCCAAACCTATAGGAGGTTTGTTTTGTTTCATTGTTTCTGTTACCTTGTTTTCTGCTGCACTCAGTGTTGTTTTGTTTAAGTGGAGGTGATGGCGTGGGAAGACAGCTCCGTGAACAAAGAGCTTGGGGTCTGGACGTGAGTTCGGATCTCCAGTCCTCTGTGTTCGGATCTCCAGTCCTCTGTGAAACCAGGCTGCTGAAGGCGCTTGCAGCCCCAGTCCTGGGAAGTGAGGTGGAAAAACCAGGGTCCCTGTAATTCACTGACTAGCCAGCTGGTCTAGCCGATTGCTAAGTTTCAGGTTCAGTGAAAGACCCTGTCTCGGGCTGGAGAGATGGGTCAGTGGTTAAGAACATTGACTGCTCTTCCAGAGGTCCTAAGTTCAATTCCCAGCAACCATATGGTGGCTTACAACCACCGGTAATAAGATCTGGTGCCAACTTCTGTCTGCAGGGACACATGCAGGCAGACCATTGTACACATAATAAGTAAATAAATCTTAAAAAAAAAAAAAGACCCTGTCTCAAAACAACACAGAGAGAGACAGGGTTTCTCTGGCTCAAGGTTGCTCAGCCTCTTTTCTTTCTTTCTTTCTTTCTTTCTTTCTTTCTTTCTTTCTTTCTTTCTTTCTATTTTCTACTAGTTCTGTCTTCTCTGTTTCTCTTTTCTCTTTCTCTTGGCCCTCTTTGAGTTGTTTTGTTTCTTTTCCTTTCTCTACTAATGTGGATTACCTCCCTCTCTTCATTGTTATTGTCAAAGTACCAGTGTGTGGGCCGAAGTGCAGTGAGTAGAGCGCTTGCCTAGCGTGCACACAGCCCTCGGTCCCTTCCCCAGCACCATATAAACCAGATATGGTGGTGAACACCTGTAATCCCAACACTCAGGGAGATCAGGACTTCAAGGTCACCCTTGACTTCCTTTGACTCCAGCCTAGGCTCCCAGAGACCTATCTCAAAAGGGAAAAAAAGTTAATTAGTGAGTTTACAAGGTTGAAACACTACAACCGTCAATTTCCTCCCCAACCATTTTAGCTTTAGGCCACCCACATCCGAATCCTAGGAGCTGTCCATCCACTGCTGTGTGTGTTAAATCACAAACTGCTCTTTCATGCAGTGTGTTTAAAATTGGCATCATCTCTGATTTACCCTTTCCTCTCAGGTCCTCGGCCCCCCTCAGTCCTCCTGGGGTCACATTCCCAACTGAAGTGTGTCTCCCTCCTGACTGCTGGGATTAAAGGCTTTTGTTTTTTAATTTGTATATTTCTTTCTTTCTGTTGGAAGCCGTGCAGGCGTGTCACGGTGCACACTTGTGGAGGCCAGAGGACAGCTTGCAGGAGGAGTCAGCTCGCTCCTTCTACCACGTGGGTCCCAGGGATGGAACTCAGGTCATGAGCCTCGGTGCCAAATGCCTTCCCCCACTTTTCTTAAGGGCTCTGTGTGTTTTATTTTAAACACCTACTTTATTTCCAGAGGTTCCATTTGTATTGGCATTTCAGCCATGTCTGGGGCTGGGAGGTGCTATGTGGTTCCAGGCTAGTCTCAAACCCTTCATTCTTTTACCTCCGCCTCTTTTTTTGTTGTTGTTTGTTTTTTGAGACAGGGTTTTTCTGTACTTTTGGCGCCTGTCCTGGACTAGTTCTTGTAGACCAGGGTGGCCTCGAACTCACAGAGATCCACCTGCCTCTGCCTCCCGAGTGCTGGGATTAAAGACGTGTGCCACCACCCGACTTTACCTCGGCCTCTTAAGTGCTCAAATTGTAGCTGTGCATCAACACACCCAGCACTCTGCCTCCCTCCCTCCTCTCTCTCTCTCTGTGAATAGACTTACAGCAGTACCTACTATGTGTTAGCTCTCTCTCTCTCTCTCTTTCTCTCTCTCTCTCTCTCTCTCTCTCTCAGAGAGGGTCTCATTTGTCTCCCTGGACAGCCTGAACTTTTGTAGACCAGACTGACCTCTAACTCACAGAGGCACACTTGCCTCTGCCTCGCACACCTGCTGGGATTATAGGTGTGCGCCACTGCATCCAGTCTAGATGCCAGGCTCTTTACTAAGCCCTTCAAGACATTGCTGTCATGTCTAAGACATGAACCTTCATTGTTCATAAGTATAAGAAAATTGAAGCTTGGCATAGTGGTACACCATTTATCCCAGTACTTGGGAGACAGAGGCAGATGCCTCTCTCTAAGTTTGAGGGCAGCTTGGTTTACAGAGCAAGTTCCAGGACAGTAGGAGTGAGATGTGTGAAACCCTATTTAAAAAAAAAAAAAGATAAAATCGAGGCTCAGCCTCCTGATTCATGTCTCCGAATCGTCCACTCCCCACCCCACAGGTGCCTAGTGATGGGGTTGCACTTGCTGTAGATTACAAAACAACAAAACACACACTGGGCCTTTACCACAGGCAACTGTCTGAGGCCGCCCTGCTCTGTGTTCTTCACTAGCTGTGCTGAGCCGGCCCACACACCAGGTGCTGCCTGGGCTCCGGGACCAGTCAGGCCACTGAGAAAGGTGTTAAGGGGCCTCACCAGATCTGGGCAGCCACCTCCTAGCTCTTGGGAACAGACACACAGCCTCCTGACCTCAGCCCCAGCAGGCTTCCTAAACCAGCCACCTTCTGTGCTGAAGGTGTTTGCTCAAGGTGGCTGAAGCAACAGCCCAGCAGAGTGACTTCCTGCTGAGATAACCTCTGCTTTCCCGTGCCCCTTCCCACTTGGCCGGAAGACACAGGCTCTATCTTACCCCGTGCAGGAGGGGAGAGCGTGGGTTGGAATGTGTCTCCTGATAACAGGGTTTGTGTGGGGCTGGGATGGGGTGGGGGGATGTGTGGGGCTGGATGATAAGGGCTCTTACAGGGGCCTTAGAGCTGAAGCCCTGCCCTACAGCTCTGGACCAGAGCTGAGAAAGAGGACCATACCCGGATCACATGTGAGGGAGCTTTAGCATGGCTGTGTCCTGTGTGTGGTGTAGACGGTTGACAGAGAGGAAGGCAAAGTGCCCAGAGGGTCCCAGTGTGAGAGGCCGGGAGGCTGTGACACTCATATGTGCAGCCACTAACCCCCTGATCAAATCCTACAGATACCACATGGAATGGGGGAGTTAAAGGGCAGGTGACCGGCTGGGCCTAATGGCACAGACCTGGAACTACATCACTTGGGTGGCAGAGGCAGAATGATCTCAAGTTTGAGACTATCCAGAGGTGTACTGGGACGTCTAGCTAAAAAAGCAAAGGAGGCCTGGGGTATAGCTTGACTGGCAGAGCGTTTGCATGCACGAAGCCCTGGGTTTGATTCCCCGGCACCTCATAAAACAGCGCTCAGGAGCTGGAGGCTGGAGGATCAGGAGTTCAGTCACGCCTGGCTGCATAGTGGATTTGAAGCCTGCCCAGAATATAATAATTATTATTAATTAATAGTTAATAATAACAATTATTAGATAATGAGTGGATTTGTGAGCATGGGTTCTGGAATCAGTTTAGACTTGAGTTTGAAGCCCATCTCATCCCTTAGTAGCAGGTGTGTTCCCCAAGGATAGGTAGGGGGTTAGTGCCCACGCCAAACTCTCAGCAAACAGCTTCCACAGCACAGTGTTGGAACTCCAAGGCCCAGGTGACCAAGGAGTCTCCTGACAAGGCCACGAGAAGGTCTGTGACAGCCATGCTAGGAAGGTAGCAGAGACTTCTCCTTGAGCAGAAAAGGCTGCAAAGGCCAAGAAGCCAGAGATAAGAGCCTTTCCCTGAGGGATCCTGTCCTCCATCGTTCCTTGTACCTGCTTTCTTCCCTGCTGACCCAACTGCTGTCATAGCTGACCCTCATCAGCCAGTGTCTACCCAGAGTGACCAGAGTCCTTGGAACCTAATGCAATGTGTCCCCCATGACATAAGCACAGTGCCCGCAGTAGAGCCCACTCATCTGGGTAAGCAGGTCAAAGGTGAGCTGAATCATAGGACCCCTGGCTCCTTGGACGGGGTGGGCCCACAGCAGGCCCTCAACAAAGCAATATCATGTAGGGATATTTTGTTTATGTTTTAATAAATAACCTGAAGATCAGAGTGCACTGCTAAGCCACTAGAGACCAGATGGTGGTGGCTCCCACCTTTAATCCCAGTGCTTGGGAGTCCCATGCCTTAATCCCAGCACTCGGGAGGTGGAGACAGGAAGGGATATGGCTGGCTGGAAAGAGGACTATAAGGCAGGAGGAGACAGGAGCTCAGATGCTGTCTGGAGATGCAGTCTGAAGCAGTCAGTCAGAGGATGCAGTTGGGGAGGCAGTGTGAGGACAGGATCACCCTTTTGGTCTGAGCATTGGTAGAGGTAAAACGTCTCTCTTGTGGCTGCGCTGCTTATCTGATCTTCAGGCAAGCTTTATCTGTTAAAATACAAACAAGATATCACTATATTTTCTAGAAGAATAATTCTTGTCCCTTAGCACCAGAGCTCTTAAGGATGCTGTCTAGGGACAGCCCTGAGTGGGATACTGGCCTCTACAGCCAGAGGTAGACAAGCAGGTGGGAGGGGCCAAGAGCGTCCCTGCTGCCCTGAGACTTCTGTGTCTTGTGATGCTGCAATTCAAGAGCCCCCTGACTCAGCGGGATATTAATAGCCCTGGCGGGTTCCCAGGGGACAGACTCTGCCAGGAGCTAGTCAAAAGGACTTCCAGACAGGGCCTCCCTGTATCCACAGTTAGTCCCACAGCCCCTGGCTGCTTCCTCATTTCTTCCTCCTACAACCCCTGCTGCCCCAGAGCCCCCCCTCTTTAGAAGGAAGCATGGGGTAAACTCCCCTCCCCAGCTCTAAGCAGTCTTTCATAGACCTCAGGGGACTTAGACCCACCCGGGAAGGACCCAGGAGGGAAGACAGGCTTGGGCTGTAAAGTCAGTTCAGCTTCAGCCTCTGGCTTCTGAGGCGGCGACTCCACCCCGGCTTCGTTTCTCACAGTAAAGTGGGGATCTCACTGAGACTTATTGTTTCTGGTTTTGCTATGAGAACAAAATGAAGTAGTTGTCACAAAGGGCAAAGCTTGGGACTGACACCTTTTGTTTGTTTGCTTGTTTTCCTAGACAGGGTTTCTCTGTGTGACCCTGGCTGCCCTGGAACTCACTCTGTAGACCAGGCTGGCCTTGAACTCACAGAGATCTACCTGCCTCTGCCTCCCGAGTGCCTGGATTAAAGGCCTGCGCCACCATGCCTGGCTTTTTTATGGGGCGGGGGTGGGGGCTGACATATTTTCATCCCTGTTATCACATCTCTGATAGCCACACAGTGGGCTATCAGCACATTCTGGACTGGGTTTCTGTCATTCCACGCCCTCTAGTGTCCACAGGCTGTTATTGCAGCAGGCCCTGCCTTCTTTTTTTTTTTTTTGGATCAGGGCCTCCTGCACCCCAGACTGGCCTGCGATTCCTTTTTAGCTGTTTAGCTGCAGATGACCTTGAATTCCTGCCGCTCCTTCGACCTCCTCCCAATTTCTAGGACCACAGGAAATGCAACCTCGCCTCCTCCTAGTCCCTTTAGAGCTCAACAGCCTGGACAGTGATTTGGACATCCTTGGAATGAGTCCTGGCTTACTGGGTGCTAGGGCTGGAACCCTGGAGTCCTGCATGCTAGGCCAGCCCTCTTTAACTGAGAACACACCTTCAGCCCTGTGAGATGTCCTTCCTGATCCAGGCTTCTGTTATAAATGCACAGCAGACTGAAAAATGGAGATGCCCCCCCACCCCCCGTCTTCCCTTTGGCAGCTCAAAAGACAGGGCAGATTGGTTTGACATCCATGAGATGAGCCCTGGGGTCTTGTGGTTGAACAAACCGCAAGGTCTCTGAACTCCTGAGTCTTTATCTGCAAAGAGGCCATGCGACCTTGGGGGGAAGTGTTGGGGAGAGGGGCAGGAGGAGCCAGGAGGAGGCAGTAAGGGGGGCCACAGCTGATAAGCCCAAGTAGAGGAGAGCCCTTGAAGCATCTGGGAGGCCACAAGCCCGTGTAGGTCAAGGTTTCAGGACTGGAGTGGGGCCAGGGACAGGAGGCCATGAGACACAGAAAGCTAAACATCTTGATTAGTGTGGTAGGGTGCACAGCGATGATCCCAGGGCTGTGTGGATAAGGGGACCAGTGTCAGAAGATCCCATCAGCTCAGCTCAGACCCCACTACCAAGTCTGAAGCTAACCTCAGTTTCCCCATCTGCAACATGAGGAAGTGGGCCTATTCACAGCTGTCTGTCTGAAACCTGCCTCCTTTAGCCAGGGTTAGCCCCAGGTTGTTTGGCTGCACAGGGACCTCCAGATAGCCCAGGCTTGGGGATCCTGTTCCTCCAGCCCAGACATGTGCTGACCTCAGCCAGGGTGTGAGGCATAGATATGACGGGTGGTGTTTTGCCCCATGATGTGATGCTGGGTCTGGGAATTTAGCCCACTCCCCTTGTCTTTTTTAATAATCTGCTATTGGGCAGATTGTGCATCCCCTAAAGTAGATGTGTTGGGGTCCTAACCTGCAAATGTGACCTTATTTTGTCTTTACAGCTTTAATGAAGTTGCAATAAGGTCATCAGGCTGGCCCTAGCTTACTAAGACCACTGTCTTTTTTTTTTAGATTTATTTATTTATTTATTATGTATAAAACATTCCTTCCATGTATGCCTGCATGCCAGAAGAGGGCACCAGATCTCATTATAGATGGATGTGAGCCACCATGTGGTTGCTGGGAATTGAACTCAGGTCCTCTGGAAGAGCAGTCAGTGCTCTTAACCTCTGAGCCATCTCTCCAGCCCCAAGATCACTGTCTGTCTGTCTGTCTTTCTTTCTTTCTCTCTTTCTTTTTTTTTTTTCGAGACAGGGTTTCTCTGTGGCTTTGGAACCTGTCCTGGAACTAGCTCTGTAGACCAGGCTGGTCTCGAACTCACAGAGATCTGCCTGCCTCTGCCTCCCGAGTGCTGGGATTAAAGGTGTGCGCCACCACCTCCTGGCTCTCTCTTTGTTTTAAAGGCAGGGGCCAGTAGAAAACATCTCAGCAGGTAAGTGTTTGCCGTCAAGCCTGCAAATCTGAGTTCTATCCCTAGGACCTACATGGCGGAAGGAGCAAACTAACTCCCATCAAGTGTTCTCTGACCTGCGCACAGGCATCACGGCATGAACACATTCACGCACAAATAATTAAACATGAAAGGGAACCCAGGAGACAGCTCTGGGGTTTACTAGTAAAAATCTCACACCAGGCCTAGGGTTTGAGCCCCAGGTCCAGCAAAATGAACAGGTAAAGTTAGGGCTGGGGCACTGTTCTGTGAGTAAAGTGCTTACCATGCACGTGTGAGGACCTGCATTCAGACCCTGGCACCCGTGGAAAGCCAGGAGTAACAGTGTGCATCTGTGATTCCACTCTGGGGTCTCTAATCCCAGCACTCAGGCAGGCGGCTCTCTGTGAGTTCCAGGACAGCCTGGTATACATGGAGAGACCCTGTATTGAAGACTAATTAATTAATCAATCAGTCAATTAAAATAAGGTGGTGAAAGAGACAACTGAGACACGGGGGCTGGTAGGGCACGGAGCAGATGTGTGCAGAAAGAGGGCATGGCGGGCAGGATGGGACCACTCACAGGCAGGGACTGAAGGACAACAGGGAGACTCGGGATGGGTCGCAGAGTCCTCTTTGAAATGTTAAATAGGTAGCTCAGCCATTTGTCCCAGGTTTGAAACCTAGCAGTCAGGTGTCCGGTTTTTGAGACAGGATCTCCTGGTGGGTTCCAGAAACCAGTGAAGTCCAGAGATTTGCTTGTCTCTGCCCCACCACCAGTGTGGAGGTTACAGACACAGTAGGCAGCACCCGGCTATCATGCAGGTGTTTGGGGATCCAAACCCAGGTCTTCACACTTATGTGGCAAGCAGTCTGCAGCTGCATCATCTCTTCGGTTCTTTTCTTCTCCTCCTCCTTCCTTTTCCTTCTCTTTCCTCTTCTTCCTCCTCCTTCTTCCTTCTTCCTTCATCTTCTTTCCTCCCCCTTTCTTCCTTCCCTCTTCTTTTAGATTTATTTATTATATACAGGGTTCTGCCTGCATGTGTGCTGCAGGCCAGAAGAGTACACCAGATCTCATTATAGATGTTTGTGAGCCACCGTGTGGTTGCTGGGAATTGAACTCAGGACCTCTGGAAAAGCAGCCAGTGCTCTTCACTGCTGAGCCTTTTCTCCAGCCCCTTCTTCTTTCTTCTCCTCCTCCTTCTCTTCTTCCCCCCACCCCAGTCTCACCAAGTAGCCCTAGCTAGCCTTGAACTTGCTGTCCTGCTTTTGCCTCAGCAGTGCCAGAAGCCCCTCACACCCTGGAACCTTTTGTTGTGAGACATTTTTGCTCTGTAGCCCAGGCTGACCTTAAACGTGCAGACCTTCTGCCTGCTCCTCCTATGTCTAGACCATACTCATTCCCTGAGGTCGCTGTACTCGGCTCTGTGTTCCAGCGGAGAACCTGACAAACGCTCCTGCCGGATCTTTAGAGCCCAGTGCGGGCCACAGATAGCTGTAACTGGAACAAATATTGATCTTCTGGCACCCTCTGCTGGCTGGCCTCAGATATAACATAGCAATAGGCTTTCCGGAGCCCGAGGAAGGTGTTTGTTTGTTGGAAAATTATGATGGGCAGGTGAGGGCGCGGCAGGACGCGTAGCTGAGAGTGGAGGTCTGTACCTGACTAGAGTAGTGGAAAGTCTCACAGAACCTGGATGCCAAGAAAGGGTAAGATGCAAATACTGTGCATGGAAGGCTGGTACTGTGCATGGTGAGTATTAAAGACAGGGGACCCAGCCGTGGACCCTGACCCATGAAGGTCTTGGGGAGAATAGCGTGTCTTCCAGAGCCTCAAATGGCAGCATTTCCAAGGAGGTCAGAAACAGGGAAGACACACGGCGGGGGATAGATGCCTGGGCATCCAGCTCATGCTAGTGAGATCTCCCCAAGGATGAGGAGACCAGTGCAGACTTGGGAGTGAATGAGGTATCCCAGGTATGGATACAAATCACAGCTCTCATCTCAAAGAGATTGAGAAGAGATAGTTTTATTCTTGGACAAGGGAGATGACTCAGTGGATAAAGTATCTGCTGGGAAAGAAGTAAAGAACCAGAGTTTGGTGCGCCAGATCCCAGGTAAAAAGCCAGAGGAGAGCTGGGCGGTGGTGGCGCACGCCTTTAATCCCAGCACTCGGGAGGCAGAAACAGGAGGATCTCAGTGAATTTGAGGCCAGCCTGGTGTACATGAGCGAGATCCAGGACAGCCATAGCAGTTACATAGTAAAACCCTGTCTCGGCAAACTGCAGAGAGAGAGAGAGAGGGGGGGGGGGGGGGAGGGAGAGAGAATCTAGCTGGCTAGACTAGCTAGAATTGGAGAGTTCCATGTTCCGTGAGAGACCCTGACTCAACGCATGAAATGGAAGCTGATGGAGGAAGGTAGCCAACAGCAACTTCAGGGATCCACACACACGTGTCTACATACATGCATACATGCATACGCTCGGAGGCTAGAGTCGTAAGCCAAATGAGCTCCTTCTTACGGGAGTCATAGTGCTATCACAACCAATAGCCAAGACTCTGGTTAACATGGTTCCTGGGTAGCCAGGCAGTGGTGGCACACACCTTTACACCCAGCTCTCCAGAGGCAGAGGCAGGTGGATCTCTGTGAGTTCAAGGCCAGCCTGGTCTGTAGAGTGAGTTCCAGGACAGCCAGGGCTACACAGAGAAACCCTGTCTTGAAAAAACAATAACAAAAATTAAAACAAAAGAATGAAAAAAAAAGATATGATTCCTGGATGGTTTGGGTTTGTTAGACAAATTCCCTCTGTATAGCTCAGGCTGACCTCAAACTTAATCCTCCTGCCTCCATCCTTCCAAGTATTAGAATTATATGCAGGTTCCACTGTATCTGGCTCTACCTGTTATTGTAAAAAAATAAATGGTTGAAATGGGATTTTGTTTGTTTGGAGACAGGGCCTTTTTGTTTTGTTTCTTTCAAGACAGGGTCTCACTCTGTAGACCAGGCTGGCCTTGAACTCACAGAGATTCACCTGCCTCTGCCTCCTGAATGCTGGGTGTAAAGATGTGCACCACCAAGCTCTGGAGACAGGGTCTTATATACACCAAGGTGGTTTCAAACCCTCCATGGGATGCCGGACAGTGGTGGTGCACAACTTCAATCCCAGCACTCGGGAGTCAGAGGCAGGTAGATCTCTGTGAGTTTGAGGCCAGCCTGGACGACAAGAGCTAGTTCCAGGATAGGCTCCAAAGCTACAGAGAAACTCTATCTCAAAAAAAAAAAAAGAAAAGAAAAAGAAAATGAAAATGCCCTATAAAGGTGCCCACAGACATTTTTCAATTAGAATTCCTTCTTCCCAGATGTGGGAGGCCCCTCTGTATGCTGCAATTACCATTAATGAATAAAGAAACTGCATTGGCCTGTTGATAGGACAGAACTTAGGTAGGCAGGGAGGACTGGACTGAATGCTGGGAGGAAAAAAGGGCAGAGTCAGAGAGAGACGCCATGAAGCCAGCTGCCAGAGTCAGACATGCCCAATCTTTGGTGGTAAGCCACTGCCACATGGCGATATACAGATTAATATAAATGGGTTAAATTAAGATGTAAGAGTTATCCAATAAGAAGCTAGAGCTAATGGGCCAAGCAGTGTTTTAATTAATATAGTTTCCATGTGATTATTTTGGTTCTGGGCGGCCTGGACAAACAAGCGTCCTGCTGCTACACTTTCCAGATCCTTCCTTATGTCAAGTTGACATAAAACTAGTGGGCAGATTCAGGCTGGGCTCAAACTTGCTACGTAGCCAAGGACGGGCCTTGGTCTTCTAACTTCCCGGCTTTCACTTCTCAAGGGCTTGTACGATGGGTCAGTATCATCCTGTCTAGTCTATGCAGCGATGAGGATGGGACCCAGGGCTCAGTGCATACTAGGCAGGCACTAAAGCAGCGAGCCACACCCCCAGCCCCTCCATTTAGTATTATCAGATGTGTTTGTGGAGTAACTGGATCTAAACAAAGCCCCAGACAAGAAGGTACTGCTATGGTAGCTCAAGGCCACAGTCATTGTTCTGTTGCTGTGAAGAGACACCATGACCACGGCAACTCTCCTAAAAGAAAGCGTTTAATTGGGGCTTGCTTAGAGTTTCAGAGGTTTAGTCCATTGTTATCATGTCAGAGAGCATGAAAGCACACAGGCAGTTATGGTGCTGGAGCAGCTGCTAAGATCATCAGGCAGCAGGAAGAGAGAGCCACCAGGCCTGGTTTGGGCTTTTGAAAACCCCAGAGCCCACCCCCAGTGACAACAAGGCCACACTTCCTAATTCTTTATAGTGCTACTCCTTGGTGACCAGGCATTCAAATCTATGAGCCCCTGGGGGCCATTCTATTCAAACTGCCACACCAAGGGTGTTTTCCTCCTCCCAGGAACCACTGTCTCCATAAAGAGACACACTTACTTTATGCCCTGGTTTGAAAGAAAATGACCCCCAAAGGGAGTGGCACCATTCAGAGGTGTGGCCTTGTTGGAAGAAGTGTATCACTGTGGAGATTGGCTTTGAGGTCTCATATAGGCTCAAGTCACGCCCAATGAGACAGTTCACTTCCTGTTGCCTGTGCAAGATGTAGAACTGTGTAGAACTTCCAGCTTCTCTCCAACGCCATTTCTGCCTGCGTGCCACCATGTCCCACCATGATGGTAATGGACTAAACCTCTGAAATTGTAAGCCAGTCAATTAAATGTTTTCCTTTATAAAAGTTGCCATAATCATGGCATCTCTTCACAGTAACAGAAACCCTAACTAAGACACCTTATCATAATCCAGTGTCATCTGGTTCACCTTGGCTTTGGGGTATAGCAAAACTTAAGAAAGCATACTTCGAGGGGCTGGGCACTTAGCTCAGATGGGAGAGTGTTAAGCTACCACACACAAAGCATGACCCAGTTCCCAGCACCACATAAGCCTGGCATGATTGTGCACACCTGTAACACCAGCACTCAGGAGGTAGAGGCAGGGGGACTGAAAACTTAATGTCTTCCTTAAATTCACATTGAGTTTGAGGCCAGCCTGAGCTACATGAGACCGGCGTGGCTAGCATGTTTAATCCCAATGCTCTCAAGGCTGAGGCAAGCCAGCCTGGGATACATAGTAAGACTCTGTTTCAAAATCAAAACAAATAAAATAACGTCTTGCTTTTGGTGACAAAAGCAGTCCATGCCCGTGTCCTCCGTAGCATCTGTGTGGCGCCCTTTCTGCTGGTGGAGGACTTGTGGCAGCCTGGCTCTGTCGGCTTTCAACACTTACTGATGAGGAGGGAATCTCAGGTCCTTGACAGATTCTCGTCACTTATGTTATAGCTTTCTTGTTGTTGTTTTCTGGCTTTTTGTTTTGATTTTTACTACAAGTATGTTTTATCACAAAGAAGAACAAATCATCCCCATGGGTGCACCAGTTTCTGCTTTTCTATTATGAATATCAAGGTCAACTGGGCAGTGGCGGCTCTGCCCTTTTATAGCTGTTCCAACACAGCCTAGGGAGCCAGATGCTGGGGTAAAAACCTGCTAGCTCAGAGAAACAGAGGAAGCAGCCGGGTGACCCTTCCTCCTCAGCTGTTTCTCTCACTCCATCTGAAACAAAAACTCCTCGAGCCAGATGTTCCGCCTGCCCTTCTACTTCCTGTGTGCATCTCTCTCCTCCTGACTCCCTCTTACTCTCTATGGTTTGTTCCTGTCAGCTGGTTGCTTGTTCTGCCTTTCTACCTATGGTTGATTTTATTTAATTAATGTAATCGTGGGTTTCACAGTGTGATCAAATATCCTGCAACAAACAACAAAACCCAGTCTCAAAAAAACAAACAAACAAAAATAATATCAAGGCCAGCAGATGTCCCAGCAGGGAAAGTGCTTCTTGCTGAGATAGATGACCCGAGTTCTATCCCTGGGACCCACAGAGAATAATGCTCCCCCAAGAAGCCATAGGCTGCCAAATAAAAATCCCAGTGCGAGGTATGAGATGCCTCCCCTCAAGCTGTTGGTTGGGGCAACCTCAGAGACTCCCGAAACAGTAATCTTGCTGTCACCAAATCCTGTTATTGGAACCACCATACACCTGGGTCACAGGAATCTTGCCAGATGTTATAGCACCAGAAGGTGCTGAGCAGACTTCTGGGGGTGAAGGGAGGGAGTCATCAATACTCCTACAGAACTGGGGACCCTGTTAGCTACAACAATGACCATCAAGGCAAGAGATGCTCATAGGTGCAGTAGTTGCATGCATGCTATGGGGGTAACCAGCCACTTCCTGCGTGGGTTTAAGGCCTGATCCAGAGGAAAAAACATGTGCCTGGTGCTGTAATTTGACTAAAATGCTTGGTTGGGAAGCTCATAGGATCCAGGAGTGACCATAGTACCATGATTTTGCTGAATAGATATAATATCAAACCGCTTTCTAAACTCCTATTTCTAAAAAAACTCAGTTGTGATGGTGCATGCCTTTAATTGCAGCACTGGAGAAGCAAAGTCAGGAGAATCCCTATAGTTCAAGGCCTGCCTGGTCTACACAGAAAGTTCCAAGGATACATAGTGAGTCCTTGTCTCAAAAATCAATTCATTTCTCCACAATCATAGATTAGTGCAGCTGGCCTCAACAGAAATGTTTCTTTGTGCAAAAGACAGTGGTTAACATCACAACTGTTCCAAGTGCAGAGACCCCACCTTCACCAGGCTCAGGGTCCATGAAAAAGAAGGGGTGTGGGAAGTAGAAAAAGACAAGATCTCATGAGTAAATTGGGAGCATGGGGACCATGGGAGAAGGTTGAAGGGGAGAGGAAAAGAGGGGAGGAGAGCAGAGAAAAATGTAGAGTACGATAAAAATCAATAAAAAAAGAAAGAAGGGATAGAAAGATTATAAGATGCATAATATTCCTTTACACTGTGTGAATATATTTCAGTGTAATCGGTGTAATAAGGAAACTGACTAGCCAATGGCTGGACAGGTAGAGGTGAGGCAGAATTTCTCGACAAAAAGAAGAGAAGGAGTCTCAAAATCACAAGGAGACGCAGAGAGAAGATGAAATTGTCATGTTGAAGAAAGTTACCACCATGTGGCAGAGTGTAGATAAGAAATATGGGTTAATTTAAGGAGAAAGAACTAGTTAGTAACAAGTTGGAGCTATGAGCCAAGCATTTATAATTAATAATAAATCTCTGTGTGGTTATTTGGAAACAGGCTGTGGGACAAAAGAGTATGTCTATAAATGATGCCCAAAGATCCAGCACCTACAACCACATAAGACCTGAGAAAGCTTTAAAAAGTTTCCAAACACACATAAACAATGAAGCCAAACGTGACTTCCTAGTCTCATGTCTCTCAAGTCAGCCACAGTACAGAGATGCATCTCCCAGCTGCTGCCTGCAGGCTTGAGCCGCCAGTGTGAGCACTGCCAGAGTGAGCCTTGCCAGAGTGAATCCCACCAGAGTGAGCCTCGCCAGAGTGAATCCACCAGAGTGAGCCCCACCAGAGTGAGCCTCGCAGGAGTGAGCCCCGCCAGAGTGAGCCCCACCACAGTGAGCCCCACCAGAGTGAATCCCACCAGAGTGAGCCTCGCCAGAGTGAATCCACCAGAGTGAGCCCCACCAGAGTGAGCCCCGCCAGAGTGAGCCCCGCCAGAGTGAGCCCCGCCAGCATGCCATGAACTAAGTCACATGGCAAGTTTAAGTTTTGTTCATGCAGACAGAAAAGATTGCAGATACATAAGTAAAGACAGATCCAGGGGGCTGGAGAGACGGCTCAGAGATTAAGAGCAATGGCTGCCTTTCCAGAGGTCCTGAGTTCAATTCCCAGCACCCACATGGTAGCTCAAAACCATCTATAATGAGATCTGGTACTTTCTTCTGGTGTGCAGACATACACAGACAGACCACTGTATACATAATAAATAAATAAATAAATTTAAAAAGAAGACAGATCCAGACTCTAAATGGGTCACAGTGTGTTGAAAAATGTACATAGGCTTGGGAGAAAAAAAGAGAAATGGTATAGACAGTCATAGAAAAAAAATAGCGCCAGGCAGCGGTGGGACACGTCTTTAATCCCAGTACTTGGGAGGCAGAGGCAGGTGGATCTCTGTGAGTTTGAGGTCATCCTGGTGTAAAGAGTGAGTCCCAGGACAGCCATAGCTGTTACACAGAGAAACCCTGTCTTGAAAAACATAAAGTAAAAAGTCATGCAAAGATGTAAAATACACAGGGATTCATGATCCTGGATGTTGTTATGTTGTCTTTGAGTTTCTGATGGCGGAGGAGGGAATAGTAGCTGGTATGACACACTGGATTATGGAAACTGCTGGATTAAATCAATCTATATAGATTTAAAAACTTTTGACTTCAAAATGGAAGACAAAAGATATGTTACATTAGGGAAGAGGTTATGCTTTTATTTCCATAGGAAATGAGAAGCTGTGGATTCATTCCAGGTTGACATGGATCAGGTTTGGTCAGGGAAGAGGCCCTGAAAATCCTGGCTACAGACATAAGGAAATAAACCTAGAAAAACTACAATACATGTAACATATATTTTACCTGCTCAAACAAAACAAAAAAATCTTTGCCTGGGGCTGGAGAGATGGTTCAGTGGTTAAAAGCACTGCCTGCTCTTCCAAAAGCCCTGAGTTCAATTCCCAGCAACCACATGGTGGCTCACAACCATCTGTAATAAGATCTGGTGCCCTCTTCTGGCCTGCAGGCATACATGCAGACAGAATACTGAGAATACTGTATACATAATAAATAAATAAATCCTAAAAAAAAAATCTTTGCCTGACTTGTATACAACATACAGTCTATACTTGTATTAATGCAGACATATACATTACCTTTAAAAATGTATGTGTTTTCAGAACAAGGGGACCAAACACCAATGAAAACAGATGGCTCAGGTGATCCAGCATCTCAAAATGCTTCCATTACAGTCTCCTCAGAATTCTGCATCCAAAACAGCTTCAAGGCTACTGACTGAGATGGTCCAGCCTCACAGACTACTCCAGGCAAGACTTAACCATTATCCTGATTTTCTCAAGGTTCCCCCAAAGATTCTAGTACCCGAAACAACAGGAAGCAGTCTAGAAAAAAACAAGGCCCACATTCCCAAAAGAATGGTTATAGATGCTTGTTATCATTTAAGGGATGATGTGGGATGCCCCTCTGTATACTGTGAATATGGTTTATTACCATTGGCTAATAAAGAAGTTGCTTTGGCCTATGGCAGGGCAGAATATAGCAAGGCAGGAAATCCAAGCAGAGATAGAGGAAGAAAGAAGGCAAAGTCAGGGAGATACCATGTAGCTGTTGAAGGAGAACCTTACTGGTAAACCACAGCCTCAAGGCAACACACAGATTAATAGAAATGGGTTAATTTAAGATGTAAGAGCTAGCTAGAAATATGCCTGAGCCATCGGCCAAACAGTGTTGTAATTAATATAGTTTTTGTGTGATTATTCGGAAGAACAGTCTCCATTTACAAATGGCACCCAAACGTTTGGCAATAAGATCCACATAAAGCCTAAAAAAGCTTTAAAACAGTGCTTCTAGACCCACAAAACCGGGAGTCAATTGGTGCTTTTTGGTAGTCGCAGATTGGCTCTGTTTGCTGGTGGTGAGCAGAGGCATGGGTCCTTTAAGAGAAGGCTTCGTGACTTAGCATTAGCAGCAAAAACTGCATGGCTCCTTTAAGAGACAGCTTCCTGGTTCGTAGTGGTGGCACAAATGGCTCTGATACTTTTGGGAGGAACTGTTATGGAGCACTTGAATGTGGTTTATGGGCAGCATGCTACTTGGTAGCAGCATGGGCCAACTGCTTCCCAGAGTTGGGGTGGTAAGCATGGCTCGCAGAGCTGGTGGTAAGTGGACTTCGGCCAGTTGGAAAGCCGAGCAGGGTGGAACCAAGAGCAAAGCGACTGCTCTGGTCTTAGCCATGCCTGCCTAATAGTTGACAACAGTGATCAAAAAGGATTACAGAAACCTCTGAACAGGTCACAGTGTGTTTAAAAATATATGTAGGGTTTTTTTTTCTTTTATTTTTCAAGACAGGGCTTCTCTGTAGCTTTGGGGCCTGTCCTGTAACTAGATCTTGTAGACCAGGCTGGCCTCAGACTCACAGAGATCCACCTGCCTCTGCCTCCCAAGTGCTGGTACATAGGTTTAAGAAAAAAAGAAGATGGGTATAGGTAGTTACAGAAAGAAATAGTTTAAAAAAAAAAACAAAGTCTTTAAACACACAGTAAAAATAATATAAAAGAGTACAGACAGTCATAGATTAAAGGAGTAAAGATAATATAATAAATATTAAAAAGTAATAGAGTAAAAAAATAAGCCACATAAAGATAGAATATACACAGAGAGACTGGATTATGTGTATTATTGTGTTTACTTTGGTTTTTTTTTTTACTATGAATGAGTTAACTGCTGAGAAACATTTGATATTCAGGGCTCCTAAGCTAAACCAACATAAATATTTTAAAGATATCTTGACTTTAAAATTTGAGTGTAAGGGTATGTTGCTTTGGAAAAGAGGTTCTGCTTTTGTTTCAGCAGAAGATGAGAACCTGTGGATTCCTTCCAGGCTAATGTGGTTTGATGGAATAAGACCCACTGGTGTGGGACAATTGTCTATATTCTGTCAATTATGTTTTTAAAAAACGCTGATTGGCCAGTAGCCAGGCAGGAAGTAGAGGCAGGACAACCAGACAGGAAGTAGAGGCGGGTGAATAAGAACAGGAAAATTCTGGGAAGAGGAAAGCCCATTCCTCCCCAGTCCTGTCCCAACCACAGAAGAAGGAAGATGTGATTGCCCCACTGAAAAATGTACCAAGCCATGTGGCTAACATAACTAAGAGTAATGGGTTAATATAAGTTATAAGAGTTATTAAGAATCCTGAGCTAGTGGGCCAATCAGTTTATAATTAATATAGACCTCTGTGTGATTTCTTGGGGCTAAACGGCTATGGGACCTGGTGGGAGGACAGAAACCAGGCAGGACAGAAACAGAGACAGCAACCCACTGTAAGGCCTCCTATGGACCCTAAAAATTCTTCACCAAACAAACATCAGGAAGCAGTTTGAAGAAAACTATGCCAAAATTTCCAAAATGATTGTTTATAAATGTTTTCTTTCATTTAAGGGTGGTAGATAATAAGTGGTTAATGGTCACAGTAAATCTCTTTCTAAAAAAATGGGGGGTATCATATAGAAATGAGTACTTTATATTGGTATGGACTTTGGTATATTGATACAAATTTAAGGTCCATTTTGTTATATGTATATTTCTACTTCTGTTTAAGTTATTATGTTTATACAGCTCATTTAAAAATGTAACGTATAGTTAAGAAATACAGATTAATAGACATCTATAATAGTTAAACTTGTAGTCATATTAGCTAGGTTTTCTAGATATACAGAGCTATAATTCAGTTAGATAATCTTCAATACTTCAAAGACTTATGATATGGTATTTAAAATATTTCAAGAACTTAGATTTTAATTGACAGTGAGACATGTCTGCTTCTGGCAGCACCAATTACTTCAGAGAGGTTGATGGGCATCTACGAAACTCATTATGGAATTTGCCTTCAATATGACAAGTATAGCCATTGGAGCAAGAAACTGCTCTTGCCTGTACTGCTTGGTGGTATGCTGTATAAACTGGACATGCAGGACCCACAGAAAAGTGACTGCTAAACTTTACAAAAGATGGGATGGGGTTTTTTAAATGGCTGACGGCAGGCCAGGGAGGGTGTCACGTCTTTAACCTGCAGGCCCAGGCAATATCTGAGGAGCCAAAGTCACTATCCGACTTCTCACACTGGCTTCCTTCAAGATTGCAAGAGAGAAATCCAGCCCTGGGAGCCAACCCAGTCCTGGGACACTGATTGAGCCAACGACCTGACTCAGAGTCCACAACCTCCACCGGAACCGGAGTGGGACTGAACCAGTTACCTAGGACAAGGAGAGAACGGGCTCCCCCAGGAGCAGAAGACAGGAGCCAACCTGGACCCGGGACACCAGCAGATCAGGGTTGAACCAGTGACCAGATCCAGAGTCAGTGATCTCCACCAGAACAGGTCTAACTCCAAGCCAGGGACATTGGCAAGAGGAGATCCAGACCAAGAATTACAGAAACAGATCAAAGCCAGCAGCCTAGACCAAAGTAGGCTTGAGACAGCAAACTCCAAGAGAGCAGACCAAAGCACAGGAGCACTGAGCTACCTCCAGGAACAAGAATAACCAACGGAGTAACTAGAACTGTGACACTGACTGTACCACTAGGAAAACCATCTTAGCTTTTGATCTACTGGCAACTAGGATATTATTCAACAGAATCTCAGACAGCACCAACTAAACCTATTAGAGGAAAAGATGAGTAGAAAAGGTAAGATCACAAGCTACACCACAAAGAGCAACACAATACCAGTGAAACCCAAAGACCGTACAAAAGTAAGACCTGAACAACCAAATATGGATGACCCAGAAGAAATTGATCTAAAAAATAACCCCTCCATGGCCTCTGCATCAGCACCTGCCTCTAGGTTCCTACCCTGTTTAAGTTCCTGTCTGATTCCTTTCAGTGATGAACAATGATGTGGAAGTGCAAGCCAAATAAAGTCTTTTCTCCACAAGTTTCTTTTTTTCTTTTTCTTTTGAGACAGGGTCACATTATATAGCTCTAGCTGTCCTGGAACTCTCTTTGTAGATGAGGCTAGTCCAGAACTCACAGGTTTCCCCCTGCCTTTGCCTCCAGAATGCTGGGATCAAAGGTAAGGTATGCACCAGCACCACCGAGACCATCCCCACGTTTCTTTGGTCATGGTGTTTCAACATAGCAATGGTAACCCTAACAAAACACTGTCAGGTGTTTTCTTTTCTCAGGCCATTTTGGACCCCCTCCTTTTCTTTCCTCCCACCCCAACTCCTAATGCCAGACTTCTTGCATTTATCCTACCTGCTTTTTAAAGATTCAAAGTGCTCTGAGTTTATCGCCAGTCCCTTGGCTCATGGTCCCTTCCCCAGCTTCAAAGACCTTAACCATCACCTCTGCAACTATTGTCATATCTGAGGATTCCACTGGGTTTGCTGAGATCATCCAAAATCGCCCCATATGTCAAGTCCCTCAGTTACACCCATCCATTCCCTCCTGTAATAGGTATAGTAACAACATACACTTACTGGGGATTAATGAGAATATGCACACCTTCTTTGGGTGTCAGGTGTTCTCTCTGGTGACAGCTGTATAAACACTTGTGTGTAAGGATTCTCATTCCTTGGAGAACAGCTGGCCCACACTGGTAAACTAAATGCAGGTATAACTTTTCCGCATGCACGTGCGGAGGCCATAGGTCAATCTTAGATGCCTTCCTCAATAGCTCTCTACCTCTTTATTTTTTAGATTTATTTACTTTATGTGCATGAGTATTTTGTCTGCATATGTGTGTGTTTGCCTCATGTTCATGCCTGCTACCTTTGGAGGTCAGAAGATGGCATCAGATCCCCTGGACCTGGAGTTATGAATGGTTGTGAGATAGCATGTGAGTGCTGGGAATCAAACTCAGGTCCCCCACTATTGTGGAAAAACCTTTTTGTACACTGTGAAGATGTGTCTCTGCCTAAGGTACCTTCTGATTGATTTGATAATGAGCTGAATGGCCAATAGCTAGGCAGGAGAGAATAGGTGAGACTTCTGGGTAGAGAGGAACTCTGGGAAGAATCTGAGGTGCCTGGGATTAAGCCAGTCAGACATGGAGGGAGTCAGATGTATAGTATGGAGGAGGTAACGAATCACGTGGCAGGATGTAGATTAATATAAATGTGTTAATTTAAGTTATAAGAGCTAGTTGGAGCCAGGTGGTGGAGGTGCACACCTTTAATCCCAGCACTTGGGAGGCGGAGATCTCTGTTAGTTCAAGGACAGCCTGGTATACGAGCAAGTTCCAAGACAGGCTCCAAAGCTACAGAGAAGCCCTGACTCAAAAATCCAAAAACAAAACAACAACGAAAAGAGCTAGTTGGAAACAAGCCAAGCTTAAGGGCAAGCATTCATAATTAATAAGAAGTCTTGCATCGTTATTTGTGAACTGGTGGTTCATAGAAAGAGGACTACACCCCACAAAAGCAGCAAGTGCTCTAAACCACTGAGCCACTTCCCCAGTCCTTCCACCTTATTCTTTGACACAGGGTCTCTTACTGAACCTGGAGCTCACCGATTGGCTAAACTGGCTTCCAGCAAGCTCCGCAGGGTACTTAGATACATAGCCACACCGAATTCCTTATGTGTGCTGCGAATCCTATCCAGTTCCTCGTGCATCTATAACAAACACTTTACCCACCAATGCTGCCTCCCCAGCCTTGGCTTATGTAATTTTCGATTGTCACCAACAGGGTTCAGGACCAGCAAGATAGCCCAGGGAGTAGGGCATCTGCTGCCAAGCTTGAAGGCCTGAGTGGAAGGAGAGAACCAACTCCCAAACATTATCCTCTGTGGTACACATGCCCACACACATACACAAGATAAAATACAAAAGTGCCTTTACTTTTCATTTTCCTGGTGACTCTGTAGGACCCAGGGCAGCTTGGTACACACCAGCCAAGACAGGCTCTATAGACCAACAAGGTCGGCCTGAGTCTCAGTTTACCCTTAAGCAATACCTGGCTCCAAGAAAGACCACAAACTGACATCACCCATGCTCCACGCAGGAACAGACTACCCAAAGGAAATTCCTAATGTTCCAACTATTGTAAATAGGATCACTTGATGTCCCTTTGTTGGGGGCTGCAGACCCCTGGCCCCTTGACTTTCTTTGCCTGCTGGAGTGAAACAACTTCTTTTCCTGTGCCTGCAGCTGCTCTGAACACGAGACCCTCATGAGTTCCTGATGGCAGGGGAGTGAATTCTGGTGGGTTTTACAGCTGAAAATCCCAAGAGCTGGGGCGTGGCTATCAGTTAAGGATCCCTATATAAGCTGCCCCTGAGCACAATACAGTTGGCACTCTTGTTTCAAGGATGACCCCGTCCCTGTGTCTCAGTCTATGTTTTTGAATCTCCAGCCTAGTTCCCAGCTCGTGTACGTCCCTTAGCCCAGCACACACCCATCCCCTTTCGCCAGGGCACCCCAGACAAATGCTAGCCAACCGGGGGTCCTGAACCTTAGAAATTCCTCTGTTACTATAAAAACCCCACCCCAACTATGCTCAGGGCATACGGGAGAGTTTGTGAACTTGTGTAGAAGAAAGGCTCTCTGCTTTCACGCATGGGACTCTGTCTCTTTGTTAGTTTCTGGGGAACTCTGCGGATCTGGGTATAACAACCGGTAACCAGTTATTTTTTTGTGTGCCCATTTGACATCTCTTGTGCTCAGTTTCGCCATTTTTGGGGGACCCACCACCCAACTCCCAAATAAATCCACATGGGTGGAGGCTTATTATTACTTATGAATGCCTGACCTTAGCTTGGCTTGTTTCTTGCCACCTTTTCTTGTTTTCTGGGGGGTTTTGTTTGTTTTTCAAGACAGGGTTTCTCTGTAGCTTTGGAGCCTGTCCTGGAACTAGCTCTTGCAGACCAGGCTGGCCACGAACTCACAGAGATCCGCCTGCCTCTGCCCTTGAGTGCTGGGATTAAAGGCCACCACTGCCCGGCCCTTGCCACGTTTTCTTAACTTAAATTATCCCAACTACCTTTTGCCTCTGGGCTTTTATCTTTCTCAATTTCTGTATATCTTACTTTCCTTCTTTCTCCATGGCTGCTGTGTAGCTGAGTGGGTGGTCCCCAATGTTCTCTCCTTGTTCTCTTGCTCCTCTTCTTCCTCGGTTCTCCTTCTATCTATACTCTCTGACTGTCAGCCCCGCCTATCCTTGCTACTGCGTCACTACTGGCCGTTCATCTCTTTATTAGGGCCATCAGGTGTTTAGACAGGCAAAGAATCACAGCTTCACAGAGTTAAACAAATACAACATAAAGAAAAACAACACACCTTAAAATAATATTCTACAACAGACATCTATGCATCTTCTGTGAACTGTCTATTCCAATTCATTACCCATTCTTTTCTCTGAGTTTGAGGCCAGCCTGGTCAGTAAAGCTATTCCAGGACAGCCAGGGTTACAGAGAAACCGTGTCTTGCAAAGTAAAAAGTTGTTTTGGGGGCAGGATTTGCTTTCTTACAGGCCCTCTACTGGTCACATTATTCCTGTGTCTTCCCTGAAGTTCCTCTCTTGCCACCAGAGATCGGTTACTAGAGCAAGGCTGTCAGCAACTGGTCTTTGATGAGTGGGACTAGGGAAAAGAGTCCAGTGGGAAAAGGGCTTGCCACGAAAGCTTGAGGACCTGAGTTCAATCTCCAGCACCCATGCACGGTGGCAAACTCCAGAGCTGGGAAGCTGGGGACAGGAGGATGACTGGGGCTCGCTGTCAAGATTGATCCCAGACAGAACGCGGCTTGAATGACGGATCCTGTCTCAAAAACTGGAGGAGACTGGCTGCTCCCGTTTGCTGAGTCACTAAACCTGGTTCCAAACTCGGGGAACCCGGGGCCGCGTGAGCAGGGCTCGCCTAAACCACCACTACCAGAGCTATGAAACCTGGTAGGGCCTGCGGGGCAGTCAATAAACACCTGGCGCCGCTGGGCCCCTAGACTGCAGACTCTGTCGCAGTACAGATGACCTCACAGTGCGTCGGGGCATTTCAGCCAATCGGAGCTGGTTCCTGGGCAAGAGGCGGAACCTACACCCAGTCGCTCACCTGCGACCATAGCTCGTCCAATCACAGCGTGAGGCAGCCAAACGGGGGGGGGGAGATGTGGGGGTGGGGAAAGGAAAGGGGTGCGGCTCCAATGCCCGGTCATCCGCACGACGTCCCTGCGAGCCTGAGCATGCGCGAGGAGACTAGGATGTTGCTGGTGTTGGTTACCCATGCGTAGTGCGTGACATGAATCTTTTTTATTTTCTGAGACCAGGTCTCATGAAGTCTAGGCTGGCCTCGAACTCATTGTGTGTCCGAGGATGATCTTGAACTGACCTTTCTACCTCCACCTCCTTACTTCAGTGATTAATAGGCAAGCATCACCACACCCTCGTGGATGTGAATTTTTTAAATTTCGTCCACTCTGTGAGAATTAGTTTAAATAGGACAAAAACGCTTAGGGCACTGATCCACTTAGCGAGCACTGCAACAGATGCTGCTTGGTTCTCTGAGGCAGTCAGAGCAATATTAAATTGTACTAATATGGATTTATACGGATTTATCCTCATGAGGGAAGGCGCTCCAGTCATACTGTAGCTGCATATTAGTGAAGTGTAACCTCGCTCTGATTTTTTTTTTAAACTAGATAATCAGGAATAGAAAGATCATGTTTCCTTCTTTTATCCCAGAGGATCCCTTTGTATCCTCCCCAGGGTAGCAGCGCTTTACTTTGGAGACTTTCCTTTTATTGTCTGTAGTGAGGCAGGCGCCTGGTAAATGTGTGTGTAAGCCCTGGAGACAGATTGCCTGGGCCAGGCCCTGAATATACACTCTAAGCTATTTCAGGAGTGATATGGAACCCTCTCATACAATTTCTGCTTTAAAATGGCAGTGTTAACAGCAGCTACCTCCAGCTTGTTGTGAGGATCAAATTAGTTTGTATGAACGTGTTCAGCCCAATGTCTAACCCATAACAAACAATGAAAGATGTCACAGCCCCCATCTCCTTTTCCAGTACACACCCCAGACTGCAATTTCCAACCTCCTAAGCAGTTCAGTGAAGGACCAGTCCAGCTGTGAACAAGGGAGGGAGCCCAGAAAATCCTACAACGGTAATTTGGAAATGGGTGCCCACAGGGAACTCTTCTGAAAGGGATGCGTACAAGCTGGGTCCTGAGCGTTGAGTAGGACTCACCCATGTGAAGTGAGTTACAGGGAATGGGAAGAACTCAGACCAGACAGAGATCCAGAGGGGAGGGAAAGCCTTGTGGGTAAAACGGGAATGGGCAAGAGATGAGGCTAAAGAGGCCAATAAGGGTCAGGCACATTCCAGAAGCTTGGCCTGAGACTTAGCCAAGCTGTCTGGTATTTCACTAGTTAATTCTCCTTCGGAAAGACTAGGAGCTGCAACATCCTCTGCGAGCTGAGGCTAGGGCCAGGCATCTGGGGAATGCCATTGCTCACAGCTCTGGCTGGAACTCTGCGGGCCTCTGACCTGTGGGGACATGGCCCAGGGAACCCTATCATCATCTCACTGTTCCTGATGCACACCTGGGCCCCCTGGCTTGTCATTCCCCCTGTGGTGATCATCTGTGCTTGGGGTGTGGAAGACCTGTATCACATCTGCATCCATCCTTTGTGATTGTGGTCCAGTGACTTAGAGTACATACACCGGGCTGCCCTTGGCTGCTATGCCCAGGTAGGCCTGAGACTGTCTTGGCTCCAAGTCATCCCCAGGAAGTTACAATGGAGTCGTAAGGTCAGCTTAGAGCCTGGAACTTCTTCATACACTTCCTTAAACTTTCTTTTAATTATTTTTATCTGGGTATAGGGTGTGTGTGTCTGTACTTGAAGGAACAAAGATACTCGAAAGGGACCTTGTGCCCTTCCTTTTGGCTAGCAGACTATTGACACAATGGTTCCCAAGAGATGGCAGTTTTCCAGGGAATCCCATGCGGAGAGAAGGAGAGCTGAATCCTGGTGCCAACCGGAGGGGGCGCTTGTCTCCCAGCAAGAGGTTTCAGACAGTTTTGACAACTTGTCAGACCACCTTGCAGGAGAGACTGGAGCCACTGGTGGGTCAGTGATGGGTGGGCCTGCACTTTGACCTAGACTGTTTAGTATGCATAACTATGGCTCTGTATGTAAACCTGAAGCTTACATCTAGATCCTGAGCTAGGGAGAACGAGTCACTGAACCTATTTATTCTCTTCCCAATATGGCCACGTTGAATAAACCTTTCTCTTTTTCCACTTTTGCTTGTGTATTTAATTGGCCAATTGATGAGTGCCTCAGCCTATGTTGCTGGTGTTCCCAGGGCCCAGTAGGTGTGCTGTAGATTGAACCCAGGGCCTCACACATGCTAGGCAAGCACTCTACCACTGAGCTACACCTCCCGCCCTCATTTAATCATTTGCCTCAATCCTTGCCAGCAAATACATTCAGCCTGACCCAGTGATTAAGAGCACAAGCTTTGAAATCACATGACACAGGCCAGACTCTTGGATTTGATTGTGTCATTGACCCAGGCCTGCTGGGCAGGACGCCAATCATCAAAAAGACTGGGTTTGCAAAAGCCAGCGAGGCTTTCTTCAGGAGGTGGCCAAGCGTGGAGAGGGAAGAACATTACTCAAATATGCCTCCCTGAGGACAGGATAAAGGGGTATTTATGGAGCAAGGAGCCACAGTGGGTTGAAGTGTCTGTCAGCTGGAGGTGAGGGGCTGCAATGGTCTTTGCATAACTAATTAGTCTCTGAGATGCCTTACAGGGTCCTTCTGCAGAAAATGGAGGCCTAAGCGTAATCTGAGGGCAGAATTTTCAACTCCCTGAATCAAAGAAGTCACCAGGGGACACCTGCCCAGGGCCCACAAAAATAGCCTTCAAGTCCTTGAGGAGTAACTAGACAACCGTTCTCACCCTGACCCACACAGCAGAGGCATCAGCCGCAGAAAGGTTCCTGGGAGAACAATAATGAGTTGCTCGGCTGTGTGACCTCCACAAACAGTGATTTGGGGTTTCTGGAGACAGGGTCTTGCTATGCTGTCCAGGCTATGGCCGGGATTACAGGTACACGCCACCTTGCTAGACTCTACAATTAGTGACCTTAAAACTCCACTAAACTGGGCATTGTGGCATAGACCTATAATCCTGTCACTGAGGACATGGAAGGAGGACCAGGAGGTCAAGGTCATAGTTCACTACAGTAAGACCAGCTTAGGCTACATAAGCTTGGTCATAAAATAGAATAAAACAAGTGCTATCTTAAGTACGTTTCAGGCGGGTGTCCACTTAAGACATGGACAGTTACTTGAGTCTCTTGAGTCTCATGTTCATGGCTCGTTGCTTAAGGAGGTGATGCGTGGAAAGTGCTGAGCAGAACTAGGTGTAGTAAGCACAGATGAGAAAGTCACAGCAGAGGCTGGGGTGCCTCTCAGAAGTACAGCATCTTCCCAACACACCAGAGACCCTGAGTTCCACCCATTCCCCAGTACTGTGCACAGAAAAAAAGAATAATCTTGAAAATTTACTGAGCGACTTCTGAGAGAGGCAGGCTCAGTGAGTCTCCCTATCTTCCTGAAGTCTGTGTGGTGGTGTGTGTGAATGTGTATGCACACGTGTTTGCATGTTTGTGTGCATGTGTTTGTGTGCATGTGTGTGTACATGCCAGGGAAGCCCGAGATTGACAATTGACATCAGGCGCCTTCCCCATTGATCTGTTTCTTTTCCTTTTTTTTTTTTTTTCCGGTTTTCAGAGACAGGGTTTCTCTGTAGCTTTGGTGCCTGTCCTGGAACTAGCTCTGTAGACCAGGCTGGCCTCAAACTCACAGAGAGCTGCCTGCCTCTGCTGGGATTAAAAGGCATGCACCACCACCAGCACCACCACCACCCAGCAGGTCTGTTTCCTTTTTAAGCAGGGTTTTATTATGTAGCCCCAGGTGTCCCGGAACTCACTGTAGAGACCAGCCTGGCCTCAGACTCATAGAGGCCTGTCTTTGGGCGCCTCCCAAGTGCTGGGACGAAAGTGCTCCCAACTCCACCTCACACTTTGAGGCAGGGTATCTTACTGAACAACTGAGCTCAGCCAGTCTGGCCAGCAAGCTTGCTCTGTCTTCAACTGCCTGTCTTCACCCCTGAATGCTGAAATTTCAGGTGGGCTGCATGGCCACTCAACATGTCAGTGGGTGCTGGGGATCCAGACTCCCCATCCTCATGCTCATATGGTCACTGGCTGGGCCATCCCCGCAGTCCTAGATCTCATATTAAAGCAAATGATTTGTCTCTGCTGCAAAAGCAATTGTGGGAAAAGCAGCTGGTGCCTTTCCACAGTCAGAGCAGTGATGAGGACCATGCAGGTCACCGTGGCGTTCTTCATCAAGGTCTCTACAGGCAGCAGAGGAACTGCTGCTACAGGTGCTCAGGAACGTGCACATCTGGATGAAATGGTGTAAATACTCTTATTAAATCTCAGCCTGGGGAACACTTTTGGAGCCTGTCCGGGAACTAGCTCTTGCAGACCACCAGGCTGGCCTCGAACTCACAGAGATCCGCCTGCCTCTGCCTCCCGAGTGCTGGGATTAAAGGCGTGCGCCACCACTGCCCAGCATAGGAAAGGCACTTCTGTAGCACAAAAGGGTGCAGTGACCATGCAGGTCCCTACCCAGCAGCCAATTAACCAGGACTAGAAAAATATAGGGACAAAGTTTACATCTGCCAGGAACACATGCTGTTCTCTCTTCCCTAAGCAATGGTATGACAACTATTGACACAGTAGTGACCTTTTACCAAGTCTCACAGACGCTGTAAAACCTAGCTTCTTTTACCTATCTGTCTGTCTGTATATCTATCCATCTACCTTCCTACCTTCCTATCTATTTATTTATTTTTGAGAGACAGTCTTTCGACGAAGCCCTGGATATCCTCGAACTCGCTTTGTAGACCAGACTGTACTTGAACTCACAGAGATCCACTTGCCTCTGCCTCTGGAGTGCCAAGAATAAAGGTGTGAACAACTGTGCCCAGCAGAATTGCAGTGTTTTTAATTGGCCATATAAAAATGCCTGCTCTTTTTTTTTTTTTTTTTTTTTTGGTTTTTCGAGACAGGGTTTCTCTGTGGCTTTGGAGCCTGTCCTGGAACTAGCTCTGTAGACCAGGCTGGTCTCGAACTCACAGAGATCTGCCTGCCTCTGCCTCCCGAGTGCTGGGATTAAAGGCGTGCGCCACCACCGCCCGGCAAAAATGCCTGCTCTTATAGAAATATGATGGTTTAATTATGGAAACAAATGCTATTTTCCTAGCATCATTTCTCAGTATATATCTTTGTATTGTATTGGTCTGATGTTTTGCTTTAAACATTACTATTTGAAAGATGGATGGGGTGGTGCACACCTATAAGCCTAGCACTTGAAAGGCGGGCATAGTTGGATGAGATCAAGGTCATCCTTGATGATATAGTAAGTTTGCGAACAGCCCGAGATCCTGCCTTTAAACATCATAGACCTTTCAAAGGAAGTGATGGTTAGTAATGACGATGATACGGGTGACATTTCAAGCGCAAGCTACAGTTGTGGAGAACGGAAGCTTCCACAGTGAACTCAACTAGTCGTTCAAGGTTTCTGTGGCACACACCTCTAATCCCAGTGCTCAGAAGGCAGAGGCAGGCGGCTCTCTGTAAATTCAAGGCCATCATGGTCTACAGAGTGAGTTCCAGGACAGCCAGGACTACACAGAGGAACCCTGTCTTGACAAGTAAAAAAAAAAAAAAGTTTTTCTGAGAGTGGAGCATTAACAAACATGACTGTGTGAGTCTATGTGTGAAGCAGGTGGGGTGTGGGTGCTATACCTGTGTGTGCATATGGTGGCCCAAGGTCTATGTCAAGTAGCTTTTACTCACTCTCCAGCTTATCTTTGAGAAAGGGTCTCTTGTTGAACCTGGAGCTTACTAATTGGCTAGGCTGGCTGGCTGATGACCTTCACAGAGCCTTCTCCCTCCCCCTATTAGCTTTTGTTTTGTTTTTAATTATTTAACTTTATTTTATGTGCATTGATGTGAAGGTCCCCTGGAACTGGAGTTACAGACAGTTGTGAGCTGCCATGTGGTTTCTGGGAATTGAACCCGGGTCCTCTGGAAGAGCAGCCAGTGCTCTTAATCACAGAGTCATCTCCTTCACCCAACAGATATGATTTTTAAGCATTACATCTGCTAACTTGGCAGACCTGCCTGACTCAGTGAATCAGTACTTTCCAAGTGAGCACTGTACTGGTCATGTTGGCACTCAGAAGGCAGGGCAGTGGGATCCTTGTGAGTTTGAAGGCAGCATGGTTCATATAGAGCTCCAGACCAGCCAGGGTTGCATCGTGAGACCCTATCTCAAACAAAATCCAAATGACCAATGCGGAAAACTGTAAAACCACATGCGTGTAAAGGACCCACTGAAGGCACAAGGGGCAGGAAAGGGATAGACATTAGTGACAGAGCTTGGCTGGCATGTTCAAGGCCCTGGATTCAATCTTCAGACCAGAAAGAAAAAGGACAGATGATACTTTTGCTACTGCCAGTTAGCCACCCTCCTGCATTGTATTTAGCAAACTCTTTTTTCCAGGCTGGTGATGTAGCTCAGCTGGTGGAGCGCTTGCCTAGTATGCACAAGGCTCTGGGTTTGATCCCCAGCAAGGTATAAATTTCTGACGGTGGCAAATGTTTTGTCTGTTGGTGGAGAAGGACTCTACCCCTAGCCCTCGGGAGGTGGAGGCTTTTCTGCCTTTGTTGGTGCCATGTAGTCCCTATCAGCTCTTTCACTATGTAAAGACCATGAAGAGCAATGGGAAAGATAAAAATACCTTTCGAGGCTGGGGACATGGCTCAGTGGACTAAGTGCTTGCTATGCAAGCATGATGTTTGAACCCCTAGAACCCACATACAAGCTGGACCCAACAGTGGCCATCTCTAGTCACAGGGATCCTACGGTGAGATGGGAGACAGAGACAGAAACTTATGGGACAGATATCCTGGGCTAGACAGGGGAGGGACAGACACCTAACATTACCCCTGCCCTTTGGTTTCTAAATGTGTACCACTCATTGCACACTTCTGGAGAAACACTTACACACGTACCCTGGCCACATGTGGCCCCCAGCACTGGATACAAGGCCAGAATGATGATTTTTTTTCATTTTTTGGTTGTTTGAGACAGGGTCTCTCTACAGAGCCCTGACTGTACTGGAACTTTCTATGTAGACCAGGCTGGCTTTGAACTCACAGAGAATGGCCCGCTTCTTCCTTCTGAGTGTTGGGATAAAAGTCGTGAGCCACCATGCCTGATCTCATGAATGGTATTTTTTATTTATTTATTAGTGTTGAATAAAATACATAGTTGTTCCACAGTGGGGTGGTAATGGTTCTAGGACTCCTTGAGAAGACGAAAATGCAGACACCTCAGTCTCATATGCCAAGATATTTACCTATGACCTACACACAGCCTCCTAGATCCTTTCATCATTTTCAGGGTGCTCTTGCCACCCACTAAACCTCAGGAGTGATGTAGAGAGATGCTCTGCCTTGCTGTCTTGGAAATAATGACAGAAATAAAGTCTGTTCATGTCCAGCATGAATGCATTTTTGGCATTTTTACTGTTCTTTCTCTCTCTTTTCTTCCTTCCTTTTCTTTCTTTTTTCTTTTTTTTTTCTTTTGGTTTTTTGAGACAGGGTTCTCTAGAGCTTTGGAGCCTGTCCTGGAACTAGCTCTTGTAGATCAGGCTGGCCTTGAACTCACAGGGATCTGCCGGTCTCTGCCTCTGGAGTGCTGGGATTAAAGGCATGGGGCCCTGACTTTGAACTGATCCCCATTGCTTCCCTCTCCTCAGAGCTGGGATTCCATACATGTCTGCACCACCACACCCTGCTGTACTCATTCATTTTTGAAATAGGGGTCTTGCTATGTAGCCTGAGCTTTGCTGAGCCTCACTACATAACCCAGTCTGGTCTCAGATGAACAGCGGCCCTCCTGTTTCAGCTTCTCCAGTGTTGGGTTTATGGACATGTTCCATCATGACTGGCAGGTTTTTTTTTTGTTTGTTTGTTTATTTTTCTGTTTTTCGAGACAGGGTTTCTCTGTGGCTTTGGAGCCTGTCCTGGAACTAGCTCTTGTAGACCAGGCTGGTCTCGAACTCACAGAGATCCGCCTGCCTCTGCCTCCCAAGTGCTGGGATTAAAGGCGTGTGCCACCACTGCCCGGCTGACTAGCAGGTTTATTTTAAAGAGGAGATAACATAAAAGTGATCATGGACACAAAGCAGTAAAATTGGGAAAGCATAGGGAAGGTCGTAAAACTCCCCAGAACCTCACTCCCCAGGCACTGGGCCTGGCATTCCAAGTTCCACAGAAATGGTTTAACAGCCTTGGGAAAGCTATGTATGCTCTCGGTCCCTCCTTTTTCTTATCTGTTAATTGGAGCAATAATAAGTGCTCCGGGGTTGGCATTAAATCAGACATACCCAGCCCACTAACATAGGGCATGGTAGCAGAGCTGGGATTTAGCCGTTCAACAAAATACTCAAGATGCTGTCTGTGGCTCTACTTTTTTTTTCTTTCAGTAACCGAACCCAGGGCATCCTGCATAATAACCACGAATTCTACAACTGAGCTATATCCCCAACTAATCTCTTTTATTATTGATTTTGTTTCTTGAATTTTATCTTTAATTGCCAGGGTATCGAATAAACAGGGAGAACTCCCCTACTTTGCATCACACTAGTTACCGCGAGGGGAGCCATTCTCTCTCGCCGACCTTTTGTTTTGCATTCACACAAATACAAGGTAACACCCAAGAGGGGTAGTGTATGACGTCTTTAACAAAAGGGGTGAAGTATCCATACTGTGCATTTGCTATGGAACGGAAACGACAATGAGCTACTTCTGCTTCTCCCCACGCTGCCCCCGGATCCTTCAGACACCCTCGAACACAGCCCGGGCTGTCGGGCTGTCAGGAGGTTCTTTGGCTCTGACGGTAGAGGGGGCAGGATCCAGGCCCATCCCTATTTTGAGTCCTCCCTCCGGCTTGCCTTCCAGGCCCTACGTCCGCATCCCCTGCCTTCTCAAGCGCCGCGCCCTTCTCACCTCCCCTTCCCACTCTCACCCCAGAGCTCTCCCTGGGGTCCTCTCTCGGGAGCCCCTTCCCCCACTCCATCGAGGTCCTCTCCTTGGCGGGTATGGCCTCTACCCAGATCCCCTCTCCATTGAGGTCCCTCTCTTCATCCAGATCCTTCCCCACTTTTTCTCCATTTGAGCCATCTCCGTTGCAGCCCCTTTCAACCGGGGCCCTGCTCCACGGAAGATCCCTCTCTCTCCAGGTCCCTTCCCACCTAGGCCCCTTTCCCTCAAGATCCTGCACTTCGGTCTCTTCTCCACCTAGGACCCTTCTCCATCAAGGTCTCTCTCCACTTAGGCACCTTCTCCACCTAGGCCTCCTCTCCACCTAAGCCCCTTCTTCTCTATCGAGGTCCCTCCCCACCGCGTCCCCTCTCCAGCCGAGCTAGCTTCCTCTCCTTTGAGGTCCCTCTCTTCCGCAGCCCCTCTGCACCGCGGCGGCCCAGCCCGCTCCCTGCACCCTCCCTCCCGTCCTCCCTCCCGGGACAGGGGCGGCGCGGCAGGGGGCGCTGCGCGGGCCACCGAGCGGGCGGCGGGCGGGGGCGGCGCGGAGGCGGCGGCGGCGGGGGGCGGGGAGCCGAGCGCGGGCGGGAGGCGGCGGCGAGCCACAGCGCCGAGGCTCCAGCGAGTGCCGAGGAGCGGGAGGAGGAGGAGGCAGGAGCGCAGAGCGCCGAGCCCCGCGCCGCCGCCGCGCAATCCGCCGCCATCCGCCGCCCCCGCGCCCGGCCGCCGCCCGACCGCCATCACCCGGGCCCGTCGCTCGCGGACGCAGACCAGGTGGGCCGGGGCCGGGGCTGCGCTTTGTCTCCACTGCCTTGCGCTGAGGCGGGCTCGGGGCTGCGGCCTGGTCGGCGCTCTGCCGCTCGCCATTGTTGTGTGAACGCGGCCAGGGCGGGAGGACGGCGGGCCGGGCGGGGCCGGGATCGGATCGCGGTCGGGGTCCGTGGAGGGCTCTCCTGCACCCGGGGACGGCGGCCTCGTAGGCCGAGGCGGGGGACACGAGACCCCGAGGCCGCCCGGAACTGCAGGCCGAGCGCCGCCCCGGCTCGGGTGGGTTCGGCTGCGGGAAGTGGGGTGGTGTTTTCAGGGCATCCGGAGCCGCTGCTTAAAATGTTTGCTAATAAACAGGATGTCGTTGCTCAGGGCCTGCTAGATTGATGATTTTTTGTTTTGTTTTTTCTTCGCCTACTTTTAAAAAGAGAAACGCAGCCCTGTTGAGGTGGAGGGCCTCTTTGGAGAGGTTCTGCCTGCACAAAAGTGGACGCTGCTTTCCTCCTTTCTTTGTAAATATCGTGGGGAGACGAAACCCACTGTTAGGCAAGAATAGGTGCCCCCCCCGCCCCTCCAGGCAATGGTGAGCTTAAAGGAAGTGGGAGAAGGGGGGCGCCGATGCTCTCCGGAGTGTGTCATTTGCTAAATGGCTGCCTGGGAGAAGCCTTTATAAACGCCTGTCTTTTGCAGGATAGTTAAATTTTACCAACGGATTTCTTTCCTGGAAAGGTTAGCGTGTATTTTTGGTGTGTTGTCTACGTTATATTATCTCCTTTGGGCTTTCAGTCCGTCCGTTTGAAGCCTTGGCGTCTTTTCGTGTCAGTACAACTGCAGGGGCTCGTATTGTATCGTAATGTCTGCACCGTCGTGCTGCAAGCTAGGATCTGAGGGGTACGGGCTGTAGAATGGGATACCTGCTGCCATCCCCTCCAAACCGAGGGATTCCTCAGCCTTCATTGGCAGAGAGACATGACTTGGCATGCGGTCGGTGCTCTATGGTTACGGTGTTGTCAACCTAGGATAGAAGGCTGGCCACTTGTGGTGTCATCCATGCCGGAGCGTGCCACAGGTGCTGACTTGAAGTGGCGACATTGGAGAAGGGATGCAAAACATTGGGTGGTGTAGGAGTTCCAGGTCAGCCTGCGCCGCATCGTGAAAACCCAACAAAATACCCATATTATTTAGGTACTTGGGCAGTGTGGGCCTCTGTGGGGAATGAGCTTGGGAAGGCATGTGTAGCCCGCAAGAACCTGCTGCCTCTCTAGTGGTGGCTGGGTTTCAGTGGGCTGGAACTACTGGATGGAAAGGACAGGCAGGAACCCTGGGAAGGTAACTGCTCTCCTTGGGGATAGGCAAGTAATTGTTTGGGAGCCTTCAGCTTGTTCAGGCAAGTGAGTCCTTTGGAGCCCTGTTCAGGTACCCTTGAGTTACTTAAGTCTCTGAGCCCCAGCTCTTGCATCTATAAAATGGGAGTAATTACGGCTGCTCGTGCATCTCGTGGGAGCCGCAGGTGAGATTCAACAGCAGAGCGTTTCCATCTGTGGGGTGGTGGTAGGCATGTTCTTGCTGGTTTCTTGGTTTTGTTGGTCCCTTTTAATAACTTCCTTCTGTCCTTCTGTTGTGTCTTATGGGATGGTGACCCCCCCTCGCCTCCCACCCCAAATGCTGTGACCGTTTTGATAGTCTCTTTATTACCCTCGTCCCTAAAAGCAGTGGGCTGGCTTAGAAGACTCAGCCAGATTCCGAGGCGGCTGGGAGACCAGGGAAGGATGGAGGATAATACATGGAGGGTGGGAGGGAACCAGTATTTGTCTCACTCTGATGACTGAGGCCTATCTTGCCTCTTGGACTAACCCTGAGTAACTCGTTGGTCCCCTTTGGATAAACAGTGACTTGCATCCGGGAGGGGGTGGGGGGATTGTCTCACTTGGTTTGGCTTAATCATTTTTGTTTAAGGAACTTCCATGCCCCCTCCAGGCCCTTTATTCTCCTGCCCTTTGGCTGGTCTGTGTTGTCTGGCCTCCTTCACCAGTCTGGTCCTAGCCTTTGGGGCTGGCGGGTCAGGGAAGACAAAGTCCGCTGTCCCTGCCTCCAAGACTTGGATTCCTGGGGAGCCCTAGCCTTCATTGGGCTGCTTGTGCGGCACCCTGGTGGGGCTGCCCTAGTCCTCCGTACTCTTCACTGGCTTGGAATGGGTGAGGGGAAATCCCAGGGCACTTACAGTAAAAAGCCTTGGAAAGTGGAGTTTCTGGAATGGCCAGTCAGAACTGGCTCCTGAGCCTTGGGCTTTGCTGAGGGATTTTGTTTGGCCTCTTAACCGTCCTCCATCCAGTTTAACACACACACACACACCCACCACTTTTTCTCTGAAAGATTATTTTATTATACTTTAAGCCCCCCCCCCCCTTTCCTTACACAAAGTATCAACTCACCTTGCGAATGGCTGTGGGCTGGTTACCACTCCCATTGTTCTACCATTTAAGATTGAGCATTTTGGTGTTTGTTTCTATTTTAAACCGGAATAGGCTGGGAGGACCAGTGCATGTCTTTCTGGATTGCATACCGAGGCTCCTTTGCTGTCACATGTTCGGATCGTGTTACAGGCTAGCAGGTATTAATAGGGCCTGCCCAAAGCAGACCTTAAAACATTTTTCTCTTAGGAAAAGAAGGAAGAAAATGGCAGCAGATGTAGTTGGGTTTTGTACTGTAAGCTTGTTACTTTTGGTTTTGAAATGAATATTGTATGCAATGGCAGGACTTAGTAAGTCTAAGGCCATTTTTTTTTTGAATCATAGTGAATTGTATTTATTGTGTGTGTCTGTTCATGTCCTATGGTACCCTAGTGGTGGTCCTAGGGCAACCTGTGGGAGTTGGTTTCTCTCCTTAGATTCAAAGTCAGGCTGTTGGTCACCCTTCCGTGAGCCATCTCTCGCACCTCATTGTTGATTAGTGTTTTATTATTTGGGTTTGCGTAGATTGGGGATCATTTGGATGGGGCCACACATGGCCTGTGTTTTGTGGTGCTGGAAGCCATGGAGAAAGGTGGTTAGCTTTCCAGAGCAGGGAGGGATATTGTTTACGATGAGCCTTTCGGTCTCACAGGGCTCTCTTTGGCCTCCTCACCTGGGAGCTGGCAAACCTGGGTCTCACCACAGGTGATGCCACTGTTTGCACCAGCAGGCCCGTGGGAAATCTGTGTGCCAGGAGGGTGTTTGCCTTGGTGACTTGAGTCAGAAGCCTTGCTTGAGCTTTGTTCTCAACTGCTTTTTTTTTTTTTTTTTTTTAATCCTGTGCTGAGAAACATGATTCCCAGAACTTCACCAATGCTGTAGCAATGCTGGCCTATGAAGCTTCTCATGCAGTGGAGGTAGCTGGCCACCTCGATTGTGTAGCTATTGTCTGAAATGTTTGCCTCTGTGCCTCTTTGCAGCCAGCCTTGGTCCTTTATCCCTCCTTCCAGACCACTGCCGCCTTTCTCTGTGGTGCAGGAGAAGCTGAGGTGTTGGGAGAAGCTGAGTTGATTACGGTTTCAGTTCTCCCATCCTGCATCAGATACTCTGCGATCACTTCCCTGCCATTGTGTAAGGCCCTTTAAGATAATGTTTCCAAACCCTATGATTAAAGTGAAATTCCTGAAGAAAAAAATTAGAAAACACTGAAAAGGATTAATGAGGAAATAGGGATGCAAACCATCTCTCCTTGCCCCTAGAATGGAGAACAAATAGGAATATGTTGGCACCCTTACACCCAGAACATTCCAGATACACTGTGCAGTGACAGCTTGGTTCTTCCTATGAGTGCTGTATTTCATTCATCTGCCATGATTTATTTAATCTTGCAATTTGTTAGGCAATTTGGTTGTTACTCACTCCCCCACTCCCAAGACATTCCTGTCTTGTTCTTATCTCTGGTTATCACTCCCGCAGTGGGATTTATTTCTGAGGTCAAAGGGTGTGAGGCCTGTTCTGGTTTTCTTCTGGAGTTTTGAGTCCGACCTTCCTCTTCTGTCTTGAACCACCAGGTTCTAGGTGGCTCTGTCTGGATCAGGAACATTTTATTTTTTAAGGTTTACTTGTATTATTTTTAATTATGTTTACCTATGTGGGTATGTGCACAGGACTCCAGTGCTTGCATAGTTCAGAAAAGGGGGTTGGGTGCCCTGGAGCTGGAATTACAGGTGATTGTTAGCAGCCTGATGTGGGGGCTGGGAGCCAAATTCAAGTCTTGCAAGAAAATAACTGATCTTAATGCTTCCCCATCTCTCCAGTCCCTGGTTCCAGGGCTTCATCACAGACTGGATTGAGTGTAGACAGGGCACTTGTCTCAAACCTCCAATTGTTCTGGCCGTATGGCAGGAAGCCCCTCCCAAGAGACTTTGGGGACCGCCCCAACCTGTCATTACTTTCTTTTTTTGGTATGTTCAGATTGAAGTTGTGAGCCACCACCTCCCCAGGGGTGGGGTGGGGTGGGGTGGGTAGTGGTTTCTGTTTGAGAGAGTCTCTGTAGCACTCTGATGAGGCCTGGAATATGCAGTGTAGGCCCGGCTGGCTTCAAACTCACAGAACTAGGCATGGTGGTATAAGCCTTTAATCCCAGCAAAGACAGGCAGATCTCTTGGAGAGCATGGCCAGCCTGGTCTACAAAGCGATTTCCGGGATAGCCAGGGTTACACAGAGAAGAAACCCTGTCTTGAAAATGCAAAAAACCAAACCAAAACAACAGAAATCCCCAAATCTCACAGAGATTTGCCTTTTCCACTGCTTGAGTGCTGGTGATTAAAGGTGCTGGCCACCGCACTTGGCTGTGCAGCCCCAGAGGGCCTTGACTTGGCAACCTGCCTGCCTCCTCTTCCCACGTACCGAGATGACAGTGTGCACTACCATCTTGGTTCTGCTTTTCCTTATTTCACTTTTTACAGTTTTAAACAAAGTTTTAAAACAACTTTTATTTTATTTTGTTTGTGTGTGGGTACAGTGTATGCTATGTGCATGGATGTGTGCATGCTTGTGGAGGTTTGAGGTTGAGTTTGGTGTTTTCCTGGATCACTCTCCAACGTATGTGTGGCGGCACAGTCATTGAACCCAGAACTCACTGATCTGGCTAATTGAGCTACCTTATGCGGTGGACCGCCACGCTTGCTTAGCTTTTATGGGGGGCTGGGTACCTCTGATTTTCATGCTTGTGCAGCGGGCACTTTACACACAACCATCTCCTCAGCCCCTAAGCAATTTTTATTGTGTTAAAAATTCATTGTTTGTGAGTGTCCAGGTCAGTGGCATGAGATCTGGTGACAGGGACACACTCACTGCCAGCTCTCTCCAGGCCTGGCATCCTGAACTGAAAGGCGGTCCATTGACACTTCCTCTTCCTCCCTGCATCATCGTGTCTGGGTTTGGCCATTCTGGGCACCTTGTATAAGCACGATAACCCACAGTGCATCATTTCATTCCTGGCCTACTTTATTAGCATGCTCGCAAGGCTCATTCCATGATGTAGTGTGTTTCAGAGCTTTCTGAGGCTGAGACAGGAGGATCAAGAATTTCAGTGTAGTCTGGGCTGCAAAGCTAGACCCTGCCTTAAAAACAAACAGTAGGATGACCAGATGGCTCAGCAGGTAAAGGTGCATGCCACCTGACAGTGCAAGCCTGAGGACCTAAGTTCGAGTCCAAGTAAAACTAGGAGAGAACCAAGCCTTCAGAGTCGTCCTCTTGACCACCACACACGTGAGTGGCTGCCCCACCCCTCCCCACACACTTTTCTGCGTGCATGTGTACTACATTTTCTTCATCCGTTTCTCTGTAGCACACGGCTAGTAAGCATAGCTGTTTTTAATCTGTGGACATTCTGTTAAGTGCTCACCCTCCCAGCATGCCTTGGGTCATGGCTTTGTACAGATGATTGGATAGGAGAAGGAAGGGGTCTGTGGCCAGCGCCCTTACCCAGGTCTCTTTGTGTTCCACTGAGCTTTTTTGGCAGGTGGTGTTTACAGACAGTCCAGAGCTTAAAGAACAGCTCTGTTCCCACAAGGACAGAAAATACAGGCCTGTCTGGGAGGGACCAGGTCCCTCCTGCCTGGGTGACCTGTCTGGGACTGAATGGGCTCAGTGTTTAGAAGTCACTAGGGAGAGCAGGGGTGTTTTGAGACAAAATAGGACATTTTTCTGGTGTTTGGTTCCCTGATAAATTAATTACAAAATTATCATACGTGTGTGTGTGTGTGTAATACTGGTTTAAACAAAAGAAGGAAAAAGTGAATGAGCTCAGAGAAACGCACCCGGCCAGCAGCAAAATACCGTTTGCTGTGTTTATCCCGCTGGACTCAGTGCACTGGCAAGTGTAGACTTAATGGCCTTGGGAAAAGACTTAGAAAACAAATGGGGAGGGGTGGTGCTGGGGTGCAGCTGGGTGCAGAGATGTAGGTGAGCTCACACCAGGTTCTGGGTTCTGGATCCAAGACTGAAAAACAAATCAACAGTGGGGTCACCTGGCCACTTTAGAGCCTGTGTTTTCAACTGTACCGAGGGTTTCTTCTTACTAATAGAAACGACTTATTCTTAATATTTTAGAAGTAATGCTTATTAAGTTTTTAAAAAACACAAATATATATAAAAAAACAAACAAAAATAACTCAATCCCATGGCACAGATATTCCCAGTAGGCTTATTTATTTTAAAAAGAGGTCTCACTGGTTGTCCTTGGCAACTTCTTATGTAGACCAGGCTACTTTGACCGTACAGAGGTCCACCTGCCTCTACTCCAAGTGCTGAGATTAAAGGCTCATATGCCACCACACCTGTTAATACATCGATTAAGCTGGGTGTGGTGGCTCATGCCTTTAATCCCAGCACTCAGCAGGCAAAAGTAAATTTTTTTTTTTAAAGAAACCAATTATCAAAAGTGTAATGAAGCAAACCAGAACTAAGATGGCAGCACACTCTAACCTTGGTACTTGGGAAGTGGAGGCAGTTGTCTTAGAGTTGAAGAGTGTTTATTTGGCTTATACTTCAACATTGCTGTCACTGAAGGAAGTCAGGACAGGAACTCAAACAGGGCAGGATCCTGGAGGCAGGAGCTGGTACAGAGGCCATGAAGGAGTGCTGCTTACTGACTTTGCTCTCCATGGCTTGCTCAGTCTGCATCTTTAAAGAACTGGAGACCACCAGCCCAGGGGTGGCCCACCCACCATAGGCTGGGCCCTCTCCTCTGTTGATCATTAAATAAGAAAATGCCTTATAGCTGGATCTCAAAGAGGCATTTCCTCAGTTGAGACTTCTTCCCCTGATGACTCTAGCTTGGTTCAAGTTGTCACACAAAACCACCCAATACACCATTCAAGGCCAATTTAGGTTACATAGTTGAGTATGGTTGTGCACACCTTTAACACCAGTGCTGGGGAAGTAGAGGCAGGTGGAACTCTGCGAGTTCCAGGCCAGCCACGACTACATAGTGAGATCCCATCTCAAAAATTGTGTCTGTGTGTGTGCATGCTTGCATGTGCGCAAGCATATGCATACATGAGGGAATGTGCCATGGTGCACGTATGGAGGACAGCTTCCTCTTCAGAAGCGTGGTGCATGTTAAATAGCCTGTGAGCGTGTTGGCTGCTGCTACTTGGGTAGCAGCGTCTTGTTAAAAATCCTAATTTGCCCTTTGTGCGACTGTTTCTGTTGGTATCTAGTAGGTGTGAGATAGTGGGTCTCAGTGCAAGGCCTTTGGAGTCAGGGTAGTAGGGCTGGAGGCTGCAAGCTGCTGCTCTGTTCAGAACTGAATTGTGGATGTGGGTTTGTTGTGCAGGGCTGCGGCAGGAGCTGCTCTGGTGCTCTGTCAGGTGAGGACCCCTGTGTGGCTGGGAGAAGGGTGTAGTGGGGCCTAAGAACAAAGATAATCCTTGGTGTTGATGTGAACTTCTGACCCTTGCTTAATGGAGCCTGGTGCACACAGTCCACAGATGCCTCTCTGTGGCCCCTTGGTGTTGTGCAGTCTTCAGTGGAATGTGTTTGGATGCGGGGCTTCTTTAGAGTCTCCTATAATGGATTTGCAGATTTTCGCAGTTCTTTTACATTGTTATTATTAAAATTATTACATATTTAACTGGGCAGAAGAGGCATATGTCTTTAAATCCCAACATTTGGGAGGCAGAGGCAGGCAGATCTGTGAGTTTGAGGGTAGCCAGAGCTTCACAGAGAAACCTTGTCTGGGAAAAAAAAAAAACAAAAACAAATTATATATTTATGTGTGTGTGTACATGTGTGTGCACATGGATGTCACTGCACGTGTGGAGGTTAGAGGACAACTTACAGGAGTTGGTTCTCTCCTACCGTGTAGGTCCCGGATTAAACTGGAGTTGTCAGTTTGACAGGAAGTGCCTTTACCTGCTGAGCCTCTATTTTTTTGAGACAGGGTCTTGGTGTTGCTTAGGTTGGCCTTTGATTCATTAGGAAACTGAGGATGCTCTTGACATGGTTGTGACTTTACCACACCTAAAGCATAGAGTGACTGAAAAAGCAGATTTGGTAAAGCCTGGGGCAGTGGTTGGGGGTTAGGCAGCTGGGAAGGGCAGACGGGGCTGCAGCGTGCCCAGAAAAGGCTATTTAGGTGTCAGTGCTGTCATCTTTGCTGCTTCTGTGAACTCAAACCCAGGAGTTTGCTGGAAGAGAGGCATGGCCCGCACCCCACCTGTGCCCTCTGTGGTGGGTACAAGATCTACTTTGGGGTCCACAACCTTCAAGTCCAGAATATTTTAAGCCGATGACCTGCGCCTTGTTGTTTAATCCTTTTGCTGTGGTCGGTTCTGCTTGCTCTAGAGTGCTGCGGCACCTTCCTTCCAGACTGCAGGAGAGGGTGTGGAGGCCACCACGTACCTAGGTGTTTATAAGGCACCTGGCACGAGGCAAGCAGGCTCTCAATAAACAGAGCTATTAATGGCCCTGAACTCAGCACTCAAGGAGGGCCCAGGGGTTTGGAGTAGGCAGGCTGCACACTTGGGACTCATCTGTTTACTAGATGCTGAGGCTTCTAATTGTGCTAATCTGTGCTGCAGACCCGGATCCAACAGCCACACCTTTTCCTCCAGGACCCCTTCACCAGCATTTGCCTTCCTGGAAGCAGGTGCCCTGGGCTCTTGCTGCCACTCACATCTCCAAGAATTCCACTGTCATCGTCTTTTCCAGCCAGTAAGGGTGTTTGACCACTGGCCAGCGTCTTGGTGGGGTCTTTTTCTCTTGGAGAGGAAGTGAAGGCGGTTCTGAGGCCCCCGGCTCTGGCTGCTGCGGCTCAGCAGCTAGCTAGCCACAGTCATTCTCTAGCCTTCTCGCCCACCTGCAGCAGGGCCTGTTAGTTCTGGGAGACTCAGTTTCTCTGCTGCTATGTGAGGATGCAGCTGCCTCATTTTCCCCAGCTGTGGCACTGCACTGGCACAGGGTGGGAAACCGGGCCACCCAGTGGTGTTATGGCGTGGGTTCTGCATTTTGTACTTCAAAACACTGATGCCCCCAAACCAAGGCATCAGTGAAGACCCAGGCTTGTGACAAAAATCTAAGCACTTGTATAACATGGGAAGTAGTAGAAAGTGAAAGTCATTGCTTCCTCCCTGCTGGTCCTCCTCACATCCAGAGGAGCCCTGCCCTGAGAACAGCCCCCAACAAGGCTGTTCTGTGCCTGTGACAGCTGGCATGCTCCTGCCTGCCTGCATGCAAAATGCCTGTCAGATGTGGCTCCGTTGGGAAGAGGCTGCCGCCCGCTCTGCCTCCTGGGTGAATCATGGTGCTGGGCTGGCGAAGTTGACTGGTAACAAAGTATAGATTTAATTAGCTGATGAGTTCTGCACTCCTGAGATCTCAGCTCACTTTTGTTGCTGACATTCAAGGCCCAGGGAACGGAACAGGGTGGGCTGAGTCTCTAAGATGTAGACAGGTTAGGATAAGGGTTTTTTTGGTTCAGGCCGATGTGAAGGGGAGTTCTTTTTTGTGTGTGTGTGATAAATGTGTATGAGTGAACAATGTGATATTTCTTCCCTTTTTTTTTCCTCTTCAGAGACAGGGTTTCTCTTTGTATCCCTTGCTGTTCCTGAAACTCTGTAAACCAGGCTGGCCTCGAACTCAGAGATGTGCTTCTGCCTCCCTAATGCTGGGATTAAAGGCATGTGCCACCAAACCTGGCTGTGTTTTTTTTTGTTTTTATTTTTTTTGAGACAGGGTTTCTCAGTGTAACAGCTCTGGCTGTCCTGGAACTTGCTCCATAGACCAGACTGGCCTTGAACTCACAGAGGTCCTCCTGCCTCTGCTTTCCAAGTGCTAGGATTAAAGGTGTATACCACCACCTGGCATAATACTTCCTTTTAAAGACTTATTTATTCATTTATTGGTTATTTTTCAAGACAGGATTTCTCTATGGAGCAATCCTGACTGTCCTGGAACTCACGCTGTAGACCAGGCTGGCCTTGAACTCAGAGAGATCCGCCTGCCTCTGCCTCTTAATAAAAAAAGCTTAATAAAAATTATGTCTTTTGAGACAAGGTCTCAATGTGTGTCCCTGGCTGGTCTGGAACTTGCTCTGTAGACCAGCCTGGCCAGGAATTCACAGAGATTGCCTGCCAGTGCCTCCTGAGTGCTGGGATAAGTGTGCATACCATCAATGTAGCTGTCTGGGAAAAAAATTTTTTTTGAAGCCACAAAAGTTTTTTTGTTTTCGCGCTCAGGTTTGAACTAAGGTCTGGTATCCTGCATGTTAGATAAGCAATCTACCCCTGAGCTATACCCCAGTCCTGGCTTCAACTTTTATTCTGTAGATGTAGAAAGTTACTAAATTATCTTACAGCTGGAGCCCACCTCCTAATGATATTCTCTAGTCACCCGAGAAAGTCTGCCAGGGCAGGCGGCAGGCCAAGGCTCTTAGAGCAAGTGAGCCTAGGAGTGGCTCGAGACAGGACCATCTCCCTGCTGGGCCTTTTTAAATTTTTGTTTTCCTAGACAGGGTTTTTCTGTGTAGCCCTGGCTGTCCTGGAACTCTGTAAACCAGGCTGGCCTCAGACTCAAGAGATCTGCCTGCCTCTGCCTCCCAGTGCTGGGACTAAAGGCGTGCGCCACCACCACCCGGCTGAGGTATTCTTCTGTCTTTCTGTAGCCCAGACTGGCCTGGAACTAATAGCAGTCCTGCTGCCTCAGCCTCCTTAGTGCTGGGATCATAGATAGGCATGGGCATCATACCTGGCTTCTATTTCGTTATTTTAGGCTCTGTGGTTGGAGATTTTATTTGCTTTTCTGAATTTGGGACTTTCCTTTGAATCTGCAAGAGCTCCTCTCTGAACATGTCTGTGCTCTGCTTTTTTTTTTTTTTTGTTTTGTTTTGTTTTTCGAGACAGGGTTTCTCTGTGGCTTTGGAGCCTGTCCTGGAACTAGCTCTTGTAGACCAGGCTGGCCTCGAACTCACAGAGATCCGCCTGCCTCTGCCTCCTGAGTGTTGGGATTAAAGGCGTGGGCCACCACCGCCCAGCTTGTGCTCTGCTTTGTGAGCTGCTGTTTTCTCTTGTACCATTTTGAGTGGGCTCTATGTACCAAGCTGTGGAAACTTCAGTATATTTTTTTCTCTTTTGTGTTTATGACTTCTATCTTTAAATTGCTCTGCATATTTAGGTTCATGTCAGTTACATTTTTTTGTGTGTGTGTGGATTGTTCCCCACCTTTGTGGGTTTCATCCATGTAGCTTTGTATTTATTTGTTCTCGCTGCTGAATAGGTTTGGTTCTGTGAATACATTGCTTGCCCACTGTAGCAGCGATGGGCATCTGGCCTATTTCCATTTAGCTGCTCCAGATCACGAGGCTTCTACAGTCTCGGATCTGTGTGTATGTGTGTGTGTGTGTGTGTGTGTGTGTGCGCGCGTGCGCGCACGCTCGCAGCAGTGGTGCAGGTGCATTTCCAGTCGCGGCTTGGTTAGCACAGTGCTCGCAGTGTTGGGAGCTGTCGTGAACCTTACATGCTTACCAGCTTGTGGGGCCTTTAAGGGTGTAATTTCTGCCTAAACTGATCTCTAGATTCATGTAATTCCAGGGACATTCCCAGCAGGCTTTTCTTTTCCTGTTGACATTTGTTTGGAAATAGACAAAGTGATTTTTAAAATTTCTTTGAAAATGCAAAAAGCCAAGAATAATCAGAGCATTCCTGAAGAACGTAGCTGAGGAACTGTCTCACCAGGTATGAAGATTTCACGAAAGCGACAGTAATGCAGGTGTTGACATACAGGCAAAAGGGACAGGCCGACAAGCTGATGGGAAGGAGTCTAGAAACAGACGGCCTCTGTCCGTGTGCCGGCCGTCTCCCTGCACTGTAACATACCTGTGGTGAGTTACTCTGCCCGTGTGCTGGCCGTCTCCCTGCACTGTAACATACCTGTGGTAAGTTTTTGGCCCACAGTTTTTCAACTTCCAGTCCATGACCTTGTCCATGACCCTGTGACAAACCAGCACTGTTGCTGGGAGTGTGTGCACTCACCTACCAGGGAGTGAAGAGAGAGTAAAGCTGGGTGTGGTGGCGCACACTTTTAATCCCTCTGGGAAGGTGGGAGGCAGAGGCAGGCTGATCTCTGAGTTTGAGACCAGCTTGGTCTACATAGTGAGTTCCAGCACAGCCAGGGCTGTTTAGAGATCCTGTCTTAAAAGAAGGGTCGGAGAGACTAGGGCCCTACAGTCCTTTACGGGCACGGCTCATTTGATCTGAAGACCAGCTGTTAAGCCCCACTTCTTACAATGCCATCTTGGGCTGGGGGGGGTGGGGATGGCATCAAGGCTTTGCTACCCAGTGTTGCACCCTGGAGCCCCTGTCCTGGTCTTGGCTGGGACTCTTTGCACGCAGCACTGCTGCTGTCTTGCCAGGTGTGCTGTGGCTGTCACCCTGGAGCCTGACTTTGTCTTTTGAGCCTGTATTTTCTAGATCCTGTGTGTGTCATTTTCAGAGACCGGCATCCAAAGGCAGCAACTGTCTTAGACAGTGAGGATGTTTTTCACCCGAGAAAGGTTAAGTCCAGAAGCAGGCCGCAGTGGGGTTCACTGGCCTAGTGCTTCTCCCCTTGGGGACTTAGTGCTCTGATTTCTCACTAAAACCTAGGGACTGAGTCAGTCATTGGCGGGCTGGACAGAAATGGCTTGGTGATGTCGGCTGGTGTTTGACTAGAGGGCACCCTGGGCACCTGAGGGGGTGAAGGAACCTATGGGGCCCTGTGTATGAGTCTGGAAGGTGTTTTTTTCCTCCCACCCATTTCCATAACATCTGCTGACTGTTGGATTCGTCACCTCCCCAGTGCTGCTGCAGGACAAGTTCAAGGGTGGGCCACCGGGTTGAGGCAGTCATGGCTGCAGGAATGTGACGTCAGTGCCTCCCAGCCAGGGCTCAGAGGGAGGTGGGGTCTGCTGCTCAGCTCACTTTCTCTTTTTCATTCAGTCCAGGACCACCCCAGCCCATCACGCCGCCCCCGCCCCAGAGGCTGGTTTCCATAGCCAGAAATTGTCCCAGGCTGGGACTCATTGCTTCCTTTCATTCTAAGGGGGCTAGTGGGTGGAGACAGACTGAGAAAACAGTTCTTACCTTTCTCCTAATGTCTGGGATTTTATGTGCATCGTGTGTTCTTTCTGTACCCTTCATTAGTCTCTGATTTCTTTCTTTTTTTAAAAAAAATTTTTATGGTTTATTTAACTTTTATTTTATGTGCATTGGTGTGAAGGTGTCAGATCCCCTGGAACTGGATTTTCAGACAGTTGTGAGCTGCCATGTGGGTGCTGGGAATTAAACCCAGGTCCTCGGGAAGAGCAGTCAGCGCTCTTCACCGCTGAGCCATCTCTCCAGCCCCAGTCTCTGATTTCTTAACTCTGGGGATTTTTCTCAAAAAAAAAATTTTTTTTTTGAATTTTGGTTTCTTTCACACTTGAGGGAGAGGGAGATCATTTTGCTGGAGCCGACTCCTGCATTGCTGGGACATGGGGAGAGGACACAGGTGGTAGGTAGTAGGTCCTCCTGGCTTCTCTTGCTTAACTTCCTTTTTTTGCTCAGCACTCTGTCCAGCCCTCATGTCCTTTGGCCTTTCTTAGCCTGTTTACCCAGTGAATCTGGCTGACACACTTGTTTGGTCCTCTTCCTTTCAGAGGTAGTCACCACTTCCTGGCAGCCTGGGGTGCTTCTTCTGAGAGTAATAAGACAGTACCCTCTGCAGCCCTGTAACATGTCAGTCTGCTGCCTCTCAATTTCAGGTTCTTTACTCATTTTCATTTTGGAGGGTTCTAGAAGAGTGTGGTCCTTGAATAGAATGCCCCTGGGGGTCTAGATGGTGATTTTCGGAGTCCCGCGGAGGACTCTGAGGACTAGTGGCCGTTCTTTAGGTGTGTGTGCACATGTAGATGACACAGACGTTGGAGTGTTTTCTGTGAAATTGTCTCCCTGATGCCTCCTCTGCATTTCCCCTCCGTTCGAGGCTCTGACTGTGAGAGGATCCCCTGCTGCTGAGCATTCTGGTCCCAGAAGGAAGTCATTGCATCAGTCTCCTTATAATGCCTATACGGCCCCTCTAAGGAGAGCCCTGGGTGGCATAGCAATAGTTCATTTGGGGTGGCATGTCACATGGCCACTGACTCTGAAGTCACCATCTGTCCCCATATCCCTGGCTCCTTTCATGCCCGTGTTCTGGCAGAGAAGCCTTTGCAGGGGATTTGTCCCCTGCCAGGGGCCCCACATCACCTCCGTGAGGTGGGAGTTAGCAGAGCAGCCAGGCTGTTCCTGGGGGGATCATGGGAGCACTCCTGGGCTCTGCCCTCCCATGCTGGGTTGGGTTGAACTGAGGGAGCAGTGACTGGAGGCCCACAAACCTCATTCCTGGCTGCCCAGACTCCAGCTTGCTCTGGGTGACGTCATCCACAGAGAGGCTCTCGGTGTAAACAGTCACAGCTGGACCACTCGGGGACAGCTGCAGCTGGCCGGATGGCAGCCGCCGAGTGTTTCTCCAATTTCCCATCCCCACGCACACACAGATTTGTTTAGAAGTTGGGTGCAATGCTTTGTGAGCTTTATGGATGATGGTTTTCTTCTCCAGAAATTATTTGTGTTTGTGTTTCGATGCAGGGTTTCTCTGTGTAACGGTTTTGGCTGTCCTGGAACTCACTTTGTAGACCAGGCTGGCCTTGGATTTGTTCCTTAGACTTTTTTTTTTTATTTTAATAATTTTTTTTTCTTTCTGTGTTGGGAATGGAACTTAGGGTCTTGTGTGTTCTAGGCAAGCACTCTGCCACTGCACGACATGCCAGCTCTCATTGAACCCTTGAAATGGGAACCCAAACCATAGTAGACCAGAGAGTAGTAACTGGAAGCAGGTCATTGACATCATGGGAGGGTTCCTGAGAATCCGGGCGGCGTTGCCTGGAGGTGAGAGATGAGGCCATGTACTTGGGAGTGGCTTCTTGGGATTAAGTGTTTGTGTCTGTGTCTGTTATGCATTTGTGTGGTGCATGCATACAATTGTGTGGGCACCTGTGCTGTGCACAGGGCTAAAAAAAATCTTCTGTCACACTCTGCCTTAGGGCCTTGAGTCAGGGTCTCATGGAACCAGAAGCTAGTCAAGTGTGCATTTTATTTGTTAGTAAAAAAAAAAACCAAAACGATGTTATGGAAAGAAACCCAAGCAGAGCCGGTGAGCATCCATGCTTATTGTCCATATTTCCCTAATGTAGGAGCCTTGAAACTGGGGCAGTTTGATGGTGTTTAAGATGCAGTCACAGTGGACTGCTGATCTCAAGGGACTCCTGAGAGTTACAGTACACAGGCTTCCGAGGGCTGTGCAATCTTGCGTCTCATGACTTCTGAAGGGGTACATGAGTGTGGGGACAGGCCCTTGGTTATGGAGGCCCAGGGCTGGGGGCAGCTGGAGCAAGTCTACCCAGCACAGGCAGGAGCCCCAAGGTGGGGAAATTGAGGCCTCAGTGGCTACAAAGAGTCTGGAGAGAGCTGCTGAGAAGTCTGCAGGGTGGGTGCTGCAGTCCAGACAGAAACCAGTCTCTGCATCTGCTGTGCATCTAGAACCCACGGAGAGCGAGACCTGGCTTGTGTGGTATTTATGCTCGGTGTAGCCCAAGGTTGGCCTGAAACTCTACATCCTCCTGCTTCAGCCTTAGTTCTGGGCTTTGTAGATCACCACACCCAGCTCATTTTTTTGTTCCTTAAAACAAAAGTGTGTGTGTGTGTGTGTGTGTGTGTGTGTGCTATGCTTAGCATCCAGCCTTGTGCTGGCTAGGCAGGTCTTCTGTCACTCAGCTATCCTCTGGCCCCTTTCATCCTTTATTTACTCTCTGAGGAATCTGGTGTGGGGTGGAGGTAGGTTGCAAACCATGTGTTTCAGAAACGTGACTGGGGAGAAGTTTAAGGTACTGTGTTATGTAGTCAGTGGGCCAAAGGCCTGAAAGGTGAGTGGGCAGCTCTCAGCATGAGCTAGCTGCTATCAGCACTGTGGTCCTGATGGAAGAAGGGGCCTGAGGATTAGGAATGGAGATCGATGTGTGGTCAGGCATGCGGAAAAGGCTTGTGAACTAAGTGCAGGAGGATTGGGCCTGGGAAGAGGCTTCCTTTCTTTTTTTAGTTTTTTTGGTGTGTCTTTGGGCTTGGAGTCCTCTGTGGTATCTGATATCTCTGTAATAAATCCTGGCTCATTAGAATCCTCAGATTCAGACCTGTTTCCTCACGTTTATTTTGAAGCTTTTTTTTAAATTTTTTTGAGACAGTGTTTCTTTGCAGCCCCAGCAGTTCTGAGTCTTGAATCTTGCTCTTTAGACCAGGCTGGCCTCGAACTCACAGAGATCTGCCCGCCTCTGCCTCCCGAGTGCTGGGATTAAAGGATGCACCACCACCGCCGGGCTCCCAATTTTATTTTTTAAATTAAGTGTATGTCTGTGTGTGTTTGTGTGTGGGTCTTGTGAGGGTTTGCACATGAGCACAGGTGCCTATAGAGGCCCGCAGAGGGTTAGCTCCCCCGGAGCTGGAGTTAGGTGTTGTGAACTGCCTGCCATGACTGCTGGGAATTGAGTTCCAGTCCTTTTTAAGATCAGTATGCAGCCGGGCGGTGGTGGCACATAATCCCAGCACTCTGGAGGCAGAGACAGGCGGATCTCTGTGAGTTCGAGGCCAGCCTGGTCTACAAGAGCTAGTTCCAGGACAGGCTCCAAAGCTACAGAGAAACCCTGTCTCAACCCCCCCCCCCCAAAAAAAAATAAAGATCAGTATGCACTCAGCTGCTGAGGGATCTCTCATTCCTGCTTTTCTGAGCGCTGTATAGAGAGCCTCTGATGCCAGAAGCGTGGCGGATGCTGGGGTCTCGCTCTTGCTGTGTGAGGCCCTAGGGACAACACAGCGAGACTGGCCCGTCCTGCTGTATCTGTCGAGCCTTCTGTCTTGGGCTCATCTTCATTTCTCTGTTCCACCAGTACACCAGAGGGCAGAAAGCCATAGCTCTGTGTTCAGCCTAGCACCTGCTTTTGTGAATGAGAATTTTTTGCTCCCTGTGTATGTTATTTTTATTTGTGATACTTACACACCATGGTGATGCATTGGGCAGGGCCAAGCAGTTCAACATTGCAGCTGAATGTTACTTGCTGTCTGGCCTTGTATATAAGAAGTTAGGGGACTTCCTGCCGTCGGTGTACCAGATGGCTGCTCAGTGTGTCTGTGTCCCACCGCACCAAGTGGTCCAGGGTCTGGAGCATTGAAGTGTCTGAAATAAACAATGGAATCTTTGTTTGTTTGTTTGTTCAAGACAGGGTTTTCTCTGTGATGGCTTGGCTGTCTTGGAACTCACTGTGTAGATCAGACTGGCCTCAAACTCAGAGTGCTGGGATTGCAGGCATGTGCCACCACCACCTGGCTTTTTTAATTTATTTTTTGTTGCAACCCTTTAATACAGCTTCTTGTGTTGTGACCCCAACCATAAAATTATTTTGTTGTTATTTTGTAGCTGTAATTTTGCTACTGTTTTGAATCGTAATGTAAATATTTGATGTGTGACCCCCAAAGGGTCACGACCCACAGGTTGAGAACCACTATCGTAGCAGTACCGTAGTGAGGTACTGCTTTGTTTAAATATGTGAACCTATAGGGACATTTCTCATTCAGACCAGCACAGCAGGCCTGGCAGCACGCTTCATGACCATGCCCCATGCCTAGCCAGCCTGCTGACCCTGATGAGGAATCTTAATGACTGTGTTGCTTCTGGTCCCTGTAGGTGTTTCCTGGATTGTTTGCTTACCTGCTCTCTTTCTGCGCAGGTCATGGTTTTGCCATCTTGTCTGGTGATGGCCACCCCTGACCCCTTCCATACAGAGCCCGTCTCCCTCCTTTTTCTATGGGTGCCTCTCAGCTGTGGCCTTGGCTGCACTCAATGTATGGCTTCTCCAGGCGGCCACTGTGCTCTGAGCTGGCAGAGGTCCTTCATCAATTTGGGTCATGCTGTTCTCGGGTCCTGGGGGTGAAAAGAGTGGGCTTTCCCTGAGGAAAGCCTGGCTATGAGGTCAGGGTGTGAGTTAGAGCTGTTTTGGGATTCATCATCCAGTGCTGTCACCTTGCAGGCGGCCAGTGCAGCGCCTGGGGTGATGGCTGTCAGAATCCGTCTGCCACAGCCTGTGTCTATGCCCTTGACCCTTTGACCTTTGACAAGATCTCTCTGTCCTGACAACTGGGCATGAATGCTCTCCTCTGTCAAACAGGCTGACATGGGTATCTTCTAAAAAGGGTGTTGTATAAAGTCGGGCACGTGAGTGCCTGGGGGGCGCCTGGTGCTCAGGAATGCCCACGATTGCCATGATCAGCCTGAGCGCCCAGCTGTCGCTTCTCCCCACCAGCCAGAGCCCATCCCAGATTGCCTGGCTGGTCATCTGACGCTGGCTTATACCCAAATGCGGAGTGAAATTAATCCTGTTACCCGGAAATGGCTTTTGATGAAATAGTGTGTAGGGAGCCAGACCCTGTGAAGGACAGACAGCCGAAACCTGCCGGACAGGTGGGCCCTGTCTGGAGAGGCGTGGCCTGGGTGTCAGTGTCTTTGTTGGCTTTTGTTCTTGCCCAGCCTGGGCCTCTGCTACCTTTAGATCACGTGCCAGAGTGTGCATACTTACTTAGATTTCTAAATGGCTTGTCCTTACTAGTTCTTTCTTTATAGCTGTCATCATGAGGATTTTTTTCCCCTTCATCTGGCTAAAAGCAGCATTTTCTCTTTGCACAGTGCCTCTGGGCCCTTCAGAAGTGCCTAAGATGGCTACTGTGGGACAGGAGGGTCATAGGCTGGGCAAAACACCTGCAGTTTCTTCCAGTTTTCCCTGTGGTATTGAAGCTCCAGATTAGATTTTGTTTGGAGATAAAAAGAGCTTGTCACCTACACAAAAGAACAGACGGCAGCAGACAGCTGTGGCTGGGAGCCAGGCTGGGCCACACTCCCAGCCAGGACCTGGAGGATCTGGGCCAGTCCTGTCCCACAGACCCAGGTGTGAGTCAGGCTGTGGGGCACTGGGCCCTGACCTGCCCAGCAGGTCTCAGCAACTTCCTGATTGACAGGCAGTGCCTGCCCAGGCTTGCTTCCTGCCATCCTGGCCCACAGGCTGGGGGAGGGTGGAAGTGTGTGTGGATGAGGAGAAGATGGGCAGTTATCTGGAGCCGATTAAAAGCCCACTCATAGCCAGTGCTTCTGGCCTGTGCTGTGAAAACCAGCTGGCAGGCAGGGGAGCCAGGTGGGTGCAGGCTGGGCCAGGACCCAAATACCACAGGCATTGGGAGAAAGATAAATAATTTGGGGGATTCTAATGGCTACAGTTTCCTTCTGGAGTTGTGTAACTGAAAGGCCTTGAGTGCTCTGAGCAGGGGCTGTAGACTATAAATAAAAGAACCAGATGTAACCTGACTCCTAGTGGGGATTCCTCTGGTGCTGTGTGCCTGGCGGACCACCTGCTACTTGTGTGGTCTTCACCTGGGATTGTTGCCGTAATGTGTGACAGGCCTCCCCTTTCCCTGGGGCGTTTCCATAGCAACTCTTCCCTCCCCCTCCTGTGGGAAGAGATGGCTGGTTTGACACAAAGTAAGAGTCACATGGCTGTACTTGGCTAGAGTTGGCCTGCACTTGAGTGTTCTTGACCAGTTGTTCAGCAGTGAGGTGACTGAAGTCTGGCGGTACCAACGTAGTGGCCGACAGGTGCAGAATTCAGTGAGCTGGACTGCACTCCAATCTGCTGTGCAGCGGTGGTGCAGGCCCTGGTGTTCGCTGTGTTGAGCTTACCCAGGCACCTCCCTTCCCACGCTCGGGATATTGCGGGTCCACAGTGCTTTTCAAGTGGCTGAATTGTCTGGGAACACACAGTTCAAGAAGCAGTTGGAGACAGACCATCGCCTCCCAGATACTTGTAACTTCTCAGGAGCGGGCCTGGCTTCGGGTCTGGGACTCCTCGGGTGGGATGGGTGACTGTTAGCTTCAGTGCTGGCTATCAGGTAGGCATGCTGCGGGTGTGTCGTCGCTGCCTCTTTGCTCAGGGCCTAGTCACTTGCTGTCAAGCCTGAAGACCTGAGTTCAGTCCCTGGATTCCACATGGTGCGAGAACCAAGTCCTGCAACTTGTCCTCTGACACAAAGTATTTACTGGGTAGTGGTGGTGCTTGCTTTTAATCCCAGCACTCAAGTGGGTCTGTGGGTTCGAGGCCAGCCTGGTCTACAGAGGTACTTCAGGATAGCCAGGACTGTACAAAGAACCCTGTCTGGAAAAACCAAAAATAAATAAATAAATGCTTTGGAATGAAGCCAGCTACACTCACATAAGAGCGACTGCAAAGGCCTCATTCACTTTTTACCAGTGTTCCATTTGTTTCTGTTTTTTTTCCCCTTATCCTCTTTTTATTTTGGAGACAGGGTCTCATTACAGTCTCAGTTTTTAATTAAGAATTCACCAGATTATACCGGGCAGTGGTCGGGTGCACCTTTAATCCCAGCACTTGGGAGGCAGAGACAAGAGGATCTCCGTGAGTTCGAGGCCAGCCTGGCCTACAGCATGAGTTCCAGAACAGCCTCCAAAGCTACAGAGAAACCCTATCTCGAAAAAAACAAAACAGCCAAAAAAAAAAAAAATTAACTTTTAAGCTAATGGTGCTAAGTCCAGCCCTGCACACTGTGTGGCTGGGAAGGAGATGCCTGGACAGGCTATCACTGCTCATTCTCAGTGACCAGAGACAGTTGTGGTCAGGGACCACAGAAATGTGGTTGCCATTTAGCGTGTGTGTGTTCTTGTATCAAGGCTAGAGACTGGCGCGTCCCTCTAAGCTGACTGTGAGGTGGGGTTGTATCTAGCTTGTTCCAGGGTTAGCCTTGTGTTGGGTGCGTGGTAGCATGGGCACATGCGTGTACTAGCTTCCATTTGGTATCTTACTATATATACTGAGTGGTTTAAAACATAGATTTCTGCTCTTCTGGCTCTGATGTTTAGAAACCTGAGCCGTGGCTCCCAGGGCTAAAGCCAGGCTGCCTTGTGCTGGAGGTTCTAGGGCAGAATGCACTTCCTGTCCTCTTCCAGCCTTTGGAGGCCTATGTCCTGCTTGTCACCGTCCCTTCTTCTGTCTTCCCAGCTCTCTGACTGAGCCTCTGTTCCTATTGTGGGACTCTTCATAACCCCACGGGGCTTCTCACATCATGCAGGCTGCATGCCACCCAGGACTTGGCTTAACCACACTGTGGATCCCTCTGCCACCAGGCTCTGGGCACAAGGACTCTTGGCTGAGGGACATACAGCACCGAACTAACCTGCACACAGTCCCTGTTTGTAATCCATCTTGCTGGTTCCAGACAGTGTCCTGTGACCGGTCCCTCCTCCACCCTGCCCTTGGAGTTACATTTTTTTCTCTCTTTCCTTTTTTCTTTCCTCTTTTTTTTTTTTTTTTTTTTGAGACTGTTTCTCTATTTATGTAGCCCTGGCTGTCCTGGAACTCACATTGTAGACCAGGCTGGCCTCAAACTCACAGAGATCTGCCTGTCTCTGGCTCCTGAGTGCTGGGATTAAAGGCAAATGCCATACCTGGTGGTATTTACATTTCCTTAAAACAAATGTTACGAAAAACTAAAAATCTACCATTTTTAACCTGAGTGTACCCAGATAGGTTATTGCTTGTCCAAGTTTCAATTTGGAAGCTACCCTATGAGGCAGGGTACAGGTCCCATCATGTGACCATCCCAAGGACTCAGGGTCAATCATCTGTCACACGCTGGTCTTTTTTTTGTAATAGTTTCAGTTATTTCTGTGTATGTGTGCGCGCATGTGTTTGTGTGCATTGCACGTGTACAGATGCCCCTGGAGGCCAGGAGATGGTGGTTGTAAGGCACTAGGCAGGTGCTGGGACCTGAACTGGGTCATCTGTAAGAACAGTGAGCACTGTTAACCACCTGGCTATCACCCGGGTTTGGGTTTTTGTCTGTAGCGGCAGGATCTTGAGGTTGACCAGGTAGACCCTGAAGCCTCAGTCTCTGGCTTCAGCCTCTGCATTGTGGGGATTCCAGCATGCAGCATCACAGATACCTGACTGGGTTGGGCCTCCTATCCAAGTCATTTCTTCTATTTTAAATTGCCAGTTTGAGTTGACAGATGTGTCTACTACCTAGATCCTGTCAGTTGATAAGGAAATCCACTTTTTAAAGTTTTCTTTTTAGGTGTGAGTGTTTTGCATATATGTTGTATGTGTACTGTGTGTGTGCTTGGTGTCCATGGAGTCCAGAAAAGGCTGTTGGATTTCCCTGGACCTGGTGCTGGGATTCAAACCTGCGTCCTCTGTAGGAGCGGTCGGTGATTGTAACCAGGGAGCCTTGCTTGGCAAGGCAGTTATCTTGTTCTGGAATGTGGTGTGACATCTCAAGATGTGTGCGCAGCGCGTGACTGTTAGATCAGGGTGGCCAGCACATTCACTGCAGAAATTGGTGTTTATTTGGGTAGGAACACTCCATATCCTCTGCCTGCTGTTTTGAAATATTCCATTAATTGTTCTTCACCCTAGCTCTCCCGCTCCACTGCAGACTATTATGTTTATTTCTCCCTCCTTCTTCCCAGACTCTGGTAGACACTGCTTTTCTGTCTATTTCTTTGAGATCAACTTTTATATATATATATATTTATTTATTTTGTTGAGACAGTTTTTCAGTGTAGCCTTGGCTGTCCTGGAACTCTCTCTGTAGACCAGACTTCCCTTTACTCAGTGAGATCCCCGTCTCTGCCTCGTGAGTGCTGGGATTAAAGGCATATGCTACCACTGCCCAGTGTAACTAACTTTTAAAAAAATTTTATGTGTTTATTTTGCACATTATTTTATATATGCATTGTGTGGGGAATATGTGGGATTCAGAGGATAAATTGTGGGAGTTGGTCCTTTTCCCCCTGAGGATTCTGGGAATAGAACTCAGGCTGTTGTCAATCATGGTGGCAAGCACCATCTTGCCTCCATGTGTAAGTCACCACATGTGAAATTTGTCCTTTGTTACCTGAATCTCCACACTTGACACAGTGACCTCCATTTCTGTCCGCAATGCTGCAAATGACAGTTTCATTTTTTCTATGGCTAGATAATAGTGCATGTACACTTTCTCTCTCTGTCCACAAGACCCTGGTTGGCTGCCTGATCATCACGCACTGCCCTCAGCACCGTTGCCTGTGTACTCGGGAGTGGCACTGCTGAGCACCCCAGTTATGCGCGGTGACCGTCTGTACTCTTCCTTGGTACCTCCAGCTCATGCAGCAGCAGCTGCTTCTCTGCTCCGTCTCCAACACTTGTGGGTTTTCTTCTTCTTCTTTCTTTTCGGTAATTAGTGATTGTGACTGGGGTGAGAGGGTGTCTCATAGCAGTCAGTTTTCATATGCAGTTCCCATTAATGAAGAATTTTGGGTCAACATATACTTGAGGTCCTGTGAAGTTCTGGTTACTCTGAAGTGGCTTAAATTCAGGTCCTATCTTATAGGACTTGTGGTTTCTCCTGAGGGAAGGATGCTGTTATTGGGGCAGAGCAGACTCATCCATAAAGGTTTAGAGGCGACAAAGAAAGGGATGGCAAGAAGGCACCGTGGGTCAGCTCCCCTCATGGTCATGGCGCTCATTGCTCCTGAGGTGTAAAGCTAATCCTGGGCAGAACATGGAGCTGGGGTTCTCACTGATCTTGGGCAGTGAGCACGGGAAGTTTTTGGCCGTGTGTTGTCTAAGTTGATACGTGGGTTTGGCTGTGAATGGGTGTGACACTCCTTGTACTGAGTCAAATATCCTGGTATGCCAGGGCCTCTTCATAGCTGTGGGCTAGGATGTGAATGAGGAAGGGAATTAATATACAGCCAGGATGGCTGTGACGAGAGAAAGGACTGTCTTTCCCTGAGGGAAAAAGTGCCAAGATGGCGAGAGGGATGTCCCTACACATGAGTACCACACTCGATTTGCGTTCTTTAAATTAAGATTGATTTGTGTGTGTGCACAGGTGCCATGGTGTGCATGTGGAGGTCAGAGAACAGCTTCCAGAGTGGGTTTTGGGCATCAGGCCTTGGGGCTTGTTCAGCAGATGCTTTGTCTGCAGCTCCCCTCTGCATTTCTTAAGGGCTTTTCCTGGCACACATTGTGTGCTCACCCACTCCTGCAGTAGTCTCAGGAATAGTCAGTGTTGGCTTATGGAATAAAGGGTGGTAAAACCTGGTTTGTGCCAGAGCTGACGCCTGTGCCTTTGATGTATGTGTTGGGAGAGATGCAGCTCTGTCTGCACAGATGTGATGTCAATGGCTGTGTCTCAACTTTTGTTTTTTGTGCCTGTTGTAATTGATTGTTGCTCCCTGTGCTTTATATTCTAAGGTCACGTTGTAGACATCTATCTTAAACATCATCTTATTGGATGCAAAATACCTCCCAGATACACTAATGTGTTCTCCTAGCCTGAGTAGCTTCAGGACAGAATCACAGAGTAGCAGACCTCACTATGGCATTGCCTCCCAGTCACCTATATTAGTCACCCTGTGAGGCCATTAAGGATACATCCAGGATTGTAGTGCTCAGTGGATTTGCTTTCAGTGTTAGGAAGCCATGGTCCCTTGCACAGGCTTCAGGTTCAGCATCTCTAGGCGAGGCTGAGTGTGGAGCAGAAGGTGCTCAGTCTTGGTCTCAGTTTTGATGAACACAGCTCACGAATCCTGGAGGAGCACTTAGTGCTGGAAGGAATGAATTCGTGAATTAACAAGAGACAAGGAGCATGCTAAGAGACTGGGAAAGGATGGAAGCTGCTTCCCTGTCCTCAAGGCTTTGAGTGGAGAGGAGTTGTCCATGCAGTTTCTCACCAGCGTCCTGCCCTGGTGCATGGCTGGTCTTTCTCACCAGCGTCCCGCTCTGGTGCATGGCTAGTCTTCGCCAGGTGCTGCTCTTTCCTCTACCCGGCTCCGAGGTCACTTTCTCTTGATGGGGTTTGCTCCCCTGACATGGTACCTGTGGCTCAGGTGGGCTATGCACCCCCATTCTTCTCATTTACTAGCCTTTCGTGTGAGTCAGGAGTATTGTTTTCTGTCGTGGAGAGTTGTCCTTGACTTGGAGAGCAACCAAGTGTGTCAAGATCTATTTATAGCATGGCCATGGCAGTAGACTCCAGCTTGTCTCATCAGCAAGTCATTAATGGGGGTGGGGTAGCCCAGGCTATCTGCAGAGCCAGCCACCTGGGCGAGCACCTGTGGGTAAATGCTGAGGGCATTTTCCTTGGGGCAGTCCAAGAGTGTCTTTACATCCAGGATGTCTCTGATTGCTGTAGGAGTTGCCCCTCAGAATTGGAAGGCTGGTGCTGACCCCTCTTTTTCATTCCAAAGGCAAATCGGGAGCGGTGCCGAGAAAAATTTCCTTACTAGATGACATTTCATCGCAATGTCCGATCGTTTGGGGCAAATAACCCAGGGCAAGGATGGGAAAAGCAAGTACTCGACTCTCAGCCTGTTTGACAAGTATAAAGGCAGATCAGTAGGCGCGGCCAGATCCTCAGGTAAGGAAGGCCTGGCCAGGCGCCTGTCCCTGCTTACAGTCAGCGGGGCTGCTGGGTGGAATGACAGCGGCCTTTCCCTCTTAGTTGCCTGATTCTGATTTGTGGAACCTGGTGGAACAAGTTCATGTTGGACTTGTTGCTACCCACAAGGTCTTCCTGGGGGTTCTTGGGTTGTAGCCAGGCCATCGTCTGGTGCAGGGGTGGTCACTGTGGGATGAGCTTCCTGGGTCTGGCTCCTCCCTGGCGTGAGCTCCCCCAGCTGCCTCCTGCCACGGTAGAATGAGAGAGCCTATGCAGTTCAGTGGCCCTTTGTCTCTGTAATCTGGGGAGGAGCTGGCAGGGCCCAGAGTGACTGCCAGGCACTTTGTCGGCTGAGCAGAGGTGCGAATTGGCCTCTTTCCTCCTGTGAGGTGTGTGTTCCATCCCGTGTACTTTTCCTTGCAGTTATTCCTAGACATGGCTTACAGAGTCTCGGGAAAGTTGCCACAGCCCGGCGTATGCCACCGCCTGCAAACCTGCCAAGCCTGAAGTCTGAAAACAAAGGAAACGACCCCAACATCGTTATAGTACCCAAGGACGGGACAGGATGGGCCAACAAGCAGGACCAGCAAGACCCAAAGAAGTGAGTAGCAGAAGGGTGATGACCAGGGGTTGCAGGGTGTGTGTGTCCCATCTTCTGCAGTGCAGGAAGAGGAGGAGCATGGCCAGGCTTCCTTTGACTGTGTGCCTTTGTTTGGATGGGCCTTCGAGCTGATTAGTAGCATTTCTCTGGATAACCATACCCCCCAAGGGATTGTGGGCAGCGATTCAGACTGTCCCCAGAGAGTCACTAGGTTGGGGCTGGGGCCCTGTGTGCTCCATGTTGGGAGAATGTAGCTTGGCAGCTGCAGCCTTAGGAGACTCAAGCCCTGAGTCATTTGTCTCTAGAGAGACAGCGAGGCACTTGAGCCGCCTTTGATCTTGAGCCTCTGCGTGTCTTGATCTCTTCCTCCCATCTGGGGAGGGCCTCCTGCTGGAGCTTGCTACTGAGTGTGAAAACCAAGACCCAAGACAGTCTGGCTTCCCCCACCCTCGCCCCTTGCCTCCGCTGTGGTCTCTGCATGCTGACAGGGAACCAGATAGTGTGAGAGAGTGGCCAGCATGCAGTGGGCTATCCAGTCCCCCATCTTTCAAGCTTGTGCTAGAAATGGCCCTGGAAACTCTGGAAAAGTCTGTGGCAAAAAGGAAGTATACTGCGAGGGAACCACGTAGCCCCTGTGGAAGTGTGTGAAATGGGTCCTGAGCCGTTTAAACCATTTGCAGCCAGGGATGGTGGTGCACACTTTTAACCCCAGCGCTCAGAGACAGGCAGATCTCTGTGAGTTTGAGGCCGACCTGGTCTACATAGTGAATTCTAGGTGAGCCAGGGCTAAATGGAGAGACCCTGTTTCAAACAAAACAATGTTTTGCAGGCAGTTTGTGAGGTGTGCTGTTAATTGTCACGTAGAACCTGATCTTCAGATTGGATTTTCGTGCTGTTTCTAGTCAGACCAGTTTTGATTTGTTGGGATTTGGGGGATTAGTTCATTTCTGAGCCCCAGGGGTGGCCTCCAGAGCACTGTGGTACACCCATGGGATAACAACTTGGCACAGAGGCATGGCACATGCCAGTTGTTGTCGTCGTCCACCAGCTCTGCGATGAAGCAGATGTGGCTCAATTCAGCGGGAGCTCTGGTGCCTCTGCTTCCAAAAGCTGCAGAGAGAAGAGGCCAGAAAGTGCCGCCCCCTCCTCTGCAGTCTCAAGCAGTGGCAGACACCCTGGTGAAGGCCACCTGCTGGGGAGGAAGTGAAGAGGGACGAGGCTACCCCATTGCCTTGGTCTGGTCTTGTCTTCTATGGGAGGACTTGGAGCCTAGATTTGGGGACACAAAGGTGCCACTACCTGGAAGCTTCTGTTTTAGGTTAGAAGGTGGCCTTCATTTTGTCATTCTAGTGACTGTGGTCAGGTGAACTTGGAGCACTGTGTCTGTGGTTCCCCTGGCAACTGCTGCTTGTCACCAAGTGGGCAGCTACCATGCCTGAGGCTGTCAAGTTCAAGGTGCTGAGGCGGAGCAGAAGGTTCCACACACCCCATTTCCTCTCAGATGGGGTGGGGGGCGCACACTGCAACCTGCATGGAAGACACATGGTGATACCTTTTAAATTGTAAGAAATCTTGGTTCCGACAGCGTCATCCATATGTTGTATGACTCTGTTAGCAGAGAGTGCCCAAAGACCTGTGTGTGTGTAAAATGTTTGTGGCAGTTCTCTCTGTAATGGGGGAGAATGAGGAACAGAAACTGATTAACTTATGGCCCATACAACTGCAGTTAGTCACCATTAAAGGTAGTTTATATATGTAGAAAAGCTCTAATAGACTGGAAAAAGAGATTGTGGAATCATATACACAGGGCTGTCATATGTTAAAATTTTAACATATGTATAGGAAAATCTGTGGGAATCGGAGTTTATGTCTGGAGAATGAGATGGTAGTGTCTGTTAATTGATATTTACAAATTTTCTTTTACTGAGAGCATGCATTTTTTTTTTAATGCAGTGAAGCATGGTAGAAGTCCATTGAGTCTCAAAGCAGGGCAACTTAACTTGGTCAGGAGCTCAGGCCCCCACACCGGTGACTCAGTTTCTCCATTGGTAGATTTCTATTGCTTCCTTCAAATTCATATGACAACTGTCAGAAGCAAGCAGCGACTGCCCTGTGTCCTGGGCAGTGTCATTGTATCAGCCCAGAACATGGGTCACCTCTTCTCAGAGTCACTGCTGTGGCAGCAGATGCCCTGTGTGGTGTTTGACCCCACCCTGCATCCTGCCCTCTTCTAGTTCCAGTGTGACAGCCTCTCAGCCGCCGGAGTCGCAGCCGCAGCCGGGTTTGCAGAAATCTGTCTCCAATTTGCAGAAACCGACACAGTCAATCAGTCAGGAGGTAAGTGCTGGGAACCCTGCCTGTCAGGGCCCTGCAGAGTCCTGCTGGGTGCTGCTTGGGAAAGGACAGACCCAGGGCTGAACACAGGCATTTGCTTGCTTGGGTGCAGATTGATTTGTCATGAGCAGGTCACTTGGGCTGACTCCAGGCTGGCTCAGTGCCTCCTAATGTGCTCTGTGGACACTAGTGTCATGAGGATTCAGGAAGTGTCAGGCTGCAGAAATATGCCCTGTTGTCGGGTGAGTTTGAAAATACAACCAGCTGGCCATGCTGCCCCACTTGGAGAGAAGGTCTTACTGTGTAGCCCTGGCTGGCCTGGAACTGGCCATGTAGACCAGGCTGGTCTCAGGCTCACAGAGATCCGTCTGCCTCTGCCTTGCTTTTGTTAGGATGCTTTTACCACCGTGCTGTTGTGTCGCCCTCACAGTGTCATGGCTGTTGCCTGCTGTGACTGGATGACTGTGTGTCAGGGGAGCCTGTGGCTCCTCCAGGGTCCCTCCTGTCTAGCACTACAGATCCCTGTTTCCATCAGATTGCATACACACTGACCGCAATCCCTCGGGCCTGTGAAGTCACAGTGTGGAAGTTGAATTCGTTTTCTTTTCCAGATTTAAAGTCAAGTGGGATTATGACTCCTGGTGCTTCAGACTTAGCCATGTAGAGCTTGGTAAACACATTTGTGCCCTAGCTCTGACTCTGGAACCTGGAGAGGGTCCTCGGCACCTCTCTAAGAAGGGTGTGGGATCCGACAGTTTTGGCCAGTGGAGGAGGGAGCCTGTCCCACACAGGTCATTCCCTAGCACTCAACTCTTCTTTGATGCTCTGAGGTTCTCTCTGTAACTTAAGGGGAAGGAAGAGGTACAACGTGTGACTTAGCACTTTTAAAAGGCCTTGTGAGTTATAGTTCACTGCTTTTGAAATAGAAATCGCCAGCATTATTGGCATCCCTCCATTAATGTTCCTAGTAAGGGCTGGGGCTATAGACATGGGGGAGGTGTGTAGTTCCAGCCCTGGTGTCCCTCTGCTTACAAGAGGCCATCCAGGCCCAGTTGCATGCCCTACTGCCCTTTGGGCATGTCCTGTGTGCTCAGGAGACCTTTGCAGACTTGACACAGTACCCAGTGAAGCCTTTGTTGTTGGTGCTCAGGGCTAGCAGACATAAGGCTAGGTCCCATCACTAGTGCTATGTCTGTGCCACTCATGCTCGAGTCCCATCTGGGTTCTGATCAGACCTTTCAGAGGCATGGTGGGATTTCACTTGATCCACCAGTTGCTAGCCTTATGAACTTTCAGCCAAGGCCGAGGCAGGCAGGCGAGTGTGGGTGAGCAGAGGAGGAAGGCCACTCAGGGAGCCAGGCTGTGAAGGCCAGCAGCTATCGCATGGTCGGGCATGTTCCTCAGTTATCTCTGGCAGATTGACATACGTGCTGAAATTGGGGATGGAGCAAGACAACTCGGCTCTGTGTGGGCATGGGACAGCCTGGCAATGTTTGCAGAGTTCGGCATGAGGGCGGGTGTGGGTTGAGTCTTCTGTGCTTGCTTATCAGCTGTGCTGCTCTGGGTCCCAAGCCTGAGACTGCTGAGAGCCCCAAGAGTGGACATGTGTGTGAGGTCTGAGTCTAAAATGAAGCTCTCACCCCACCATCTCTTTGCTTTGTGGTACTAGGGGTAAAACTCGAGTGCCAGGCCAGTGCTCTGCCAGCGAGCTCTGCTACATCTCTGAGTGCCGCATTCTGAGGTGCTCAGTTGCACAGCAGGTTAGCTAAGCTGCTCTCGTTGTTTTCTTTCTCTTAGAACACAAATTCAGTGCCAGGTGGACCAAAGTCATGGGCACAGCTGAGTGGAAAGCCAGTCGGACACGAAGGTGGTGAGTGGTGGGAGTGGCTTGGGTGGGCTGAGTTTAATATTGGCTATTGGAAATATTCCTCTTGCTGGGCAGAAGAACCCCATCTCTGTCCCTGATGCTTGGGGTGATGTTGCTGCCCAGCTGCTTCTCTCTTCCCTGACCTTGCACTACTGGCCCCAGTGGAGAGAGCAGCTCCTTCCAGATCTTCACCCAGAGCCTTTGGAGGACGGGGTGGGACTGGGTACTGTGAGGGTCATGACTGGCAGTAAGATTGAAAATGTCATCAGTCCCTGTGCAGTGTTCATGGTGACAAAGAGGAAGGGGTGATGCCCCGTAGGATAGCGTGTTCAGAGTAGTCCAGGAGCTTCCAAGGCAAGCTCTGACTAGGTGAACTGGTTTGGGGTAGTCCTTTGTAGATGGGCATAGTCCTGCAGCTCTGGAGGAGGTGAGCTCAGAGTCAGCAGGTCATTTTTTTGTTTGTTTGTTTGTAAGATTTACTTTTTATGTATATGGATATTTTGTCTGCATATCAGAAGAGGTCATCTGATCCCACAAGACTACAGTTACAGATGGTTGTGAGCAACCATGTGGGTGCTGGGAATTGAACTCAGGACCTTTCAAAGAGCAGCAAGTGCTCTTAACCATTGAGCCATCTCTCCAGCCCCCAGCAGGTAGTTTTGAGAGCACTATGAATCAAGATCTTTCTACATGAAGTCTTCTAGGTTTCTCACATCAGCTGGTGTATTTCTGACAATGCTGGCCATCAGCAGCCCTTGCCTGTGAGGGAGAGTCAGGACAGTGCCAGGGGATAGCTCCAAGGCACAAACTGCAGACCTGACAGCCTGTTTTACTCTTGTCCTCTGCCCTGGGGGTACCTTCCCTCTCCTGTATGTCCCTGTCTGCCAGGGCTTTGCCACACTTGATGTGTAGCTCATGCTAGCTCCTGTGGATGTGGATGGCAGCACAGAGGACATGCCTGTGGCCGGAATCCACGGTGATGGAGAGGACAGCCCACATAGAGCTAGAAGTTAATGCCCCAGGGTCTCCCAAGGAGCTGCAGACGTGTGCAAATGTATATGGCTTCACTCTGGTGGCTCAGCTGCACACTGAGAACGCCTTGCTGATGGCAGTGAAGATGAGTGGTGAAAAGTGGTGAAAAGCAGGGAGGGTAGGCAGCTCGAGGTCTTCAGAGAGGCTACAGGCAGAACGGCTACTGCAGCATCAGCTGGGTCCTAGCTGTCTGCCTTCTCTGCGAAGTTAAGTGTTCTGTGTGTATGCATGCTTCATGCTCATGTGGTGTGCAGGCATGTGTTGCGTGTGCATATGAAACAGGCTTTCTTTTGGACTACCAACCAGCTCCCAAATAAAGACATGTGGATTTAATATTATTTATGGATGTTCACCTTAGCTTATGCTTGTTCCACTAGTTATTAAAACTTTATTTAACCTGTTTCCCTTCATCTATGTTTTGCCTTGGAGCTTTTTGCCTTTCATTCTGTATGTCCTACTCCATGTTTGGTTGGCTGGCAACTGCCTGGCTGGCCCGAGGCGTCTCTTTCTCTTTCTCCTTCAATCTCTTCTGCCTTCTTAGTCTCTCTGCCAGCCTGCCCCACCTATTCCTCTACTGCCTAGCTAATGGCTGTTCAGGTGCCTTAGGCAGGCAAAGTAAAACAGTAGCACATCGTTACATAATTAAACAAATGCAGCATAAACAAATTAATAAATCTTTACATGGTTAAATCAATATTCCTCAACATAAATAAATGTATCACATCCTTTCATAGTTAAATATTGCACAGAATGCATATGTGTATGCGCGTGAAGATCAGAGGATATTTTTGAGTGTAATTCCTCATGAGTAATCATGAGTAATGTACCTCATTTATTGAGACAAGGTCTCTCTGACTTGAAGCTCACTGTCTTAAATTCCTATCTGCTGCTGTGGCAAACACCATGACTGAAGCCACTTGGAGCAGAAAGGGTATATTTTAGTTTACAGCCCATCATGAATGGAGAGCTCCATGGGAACTCCTGGCAGGAATCCAGGAATCTGGAGGCCGGAACTGAAGCAGTAGTCACGGAGGAATGTTGCTCACTGGCTCACTCAGTTTGCTTTTTTATATATGATCTGCCCAGGGTGGTACTGTTCCCCAGTCAACTGGGTCCCCTACATCAATTGGTAATCAAGAAAACGTCAATCTTCCAGAGGCATTTTCCTAGTCAAGACCCCTTCTGCTGGTTATAAGTGCACACCATTGTGCCTGCTGTTGACTATTTTAAAAATTGTGTAAGTGTGGATGCACGTGTGCCATGGTGGAGGTCAGAGGACAGCTTCCTGAAGTCTCTTCGCATCTTCTACCTTGTTGAAGTAGGGTCTCCTTTCTTGCCATTGCAGTGCATACACCGAGCCTACTGGCCAAGGAGCTTCTGGATGATTCTGTCTGCTCCTAGCAAGTGCTAGAATTACAGATCCCTGCCATTGTGTCCCAGATTTCCACATAGATGCCAGGGATCTAAACAGTTCATCAGGCATGCATTGCAAGTGCTAGGGCAGAGGTGAAAGGTGTGTGCCCCTCCCCTTGCATGGCCACCTTGGTCACAGATGTAAAGAGCTGGGTCCTGGGATCCTAGTGTGCAGGTGTGAGGCTGCAAGTTAGCTACCCTGTCTCACTTTTGGTTCTTGTTGCTGTGGTAGAATGACCTCAACAGAAATGACGTAAGGAAGAAAGGGCTCATTTACCTTAGAATTCCAGGAAAGCTGGCAGGCACATGGAGCAGCCTGTCCTGCCGCTCCACAGTCGGAGCAAAGAACAATGAATGAATGAATGATGCATGCTAGCACTCAGCTTGCTTTTTTACTCTTTTCTTTTTCCTTTTTGGTTTTTGAGTCTGGGTTTCTCTGTAGCCCAGGCTATCCACCAGGCTGGCCTCCTGAGTGCTGGCATTAAAAGTGTGCACCATCACTGCCTGGCTGGTTTTCTACTCTTTAACAATCCGCAATCCCAATCCCATGCACTACCCACAGTGGTTGGGGCGTCCTGCCCGATTAACATTCAAAATTATCCCCAGACATGCTCAGAAGCGACCCTGATCTAAACAGTCCTGCCTTGAGACCCCTTTCCCAGGTTATTCCAGGCTGTGTCGGGTTGACAGTTAAAAGCAACCAGCCACCTTTGTAGTTTCTGTTTGTGGAGGGTGAGTTAGTCGGTGCCATCACTTGGCAGTCTGCTCTGACCCAGCCCTTTCACTGAGTGTGGTGGTGAATATGCCTCTGTCTGGCTCTGCTGCAGTGACTGCATCCAGTTCCCTGGCTGAGCCTGTTTCAGTCAGCAGGTGCCTGTGTATTGTACTGAAAACGTAGGGTCTGGCTTGTCTGTACAGGGAGTAGATTGGTGACAGCGGGGCATGGTGTGGTGTCCAACATGGGCTGCATAGTTGAGAAGGACCAGTTCCCATCCAGGAAGTTGCAGGATCTGTGTGTCAGGAAGTTAAGGCAGGGCTGCTCCCGAGGGTTAATCAGTGAGTGACAGTTGAATAGAGAGTTGGCCTTGGAATTACACCAGGACCACTTTAACAGTGCTAGAAAGGTTGGGGAGGTGAGCTGCAGTGGGCAGGTTAAGTCTGTGACATTCAGAAATCATAGACCACAGCCTTGGGGGGCATCTATTGGCATGGCCTCACAAGAGGCAGTTTTCTTCAGGAGCTGATTTCGCTTATGGACTGTACTTGCTCATCACCTAGGCAGACACAAGTACCAGGTGACTTCTGTGGGGTGGATAGGGACATGTGCTGGAGCAGAGGTGATGTCCTGTCTGCTTATCCTGTGTGACCACCTGCCAGCCTCTGGGGAACAGCTGAGGGCGTCACTGTTACCGTCTGCCCCAGACACTGCTCACTTGTAGCCACTCCGGGCCACGTGGAGCCAGGAAAGCTGATGAGATTGGTTGGCTGTCTCACTCACTCTATCTCTCTGCCTCCCTTGACAGGTTTAAGGGGCTCAAGCCGACTGTTATCCTTCTCTCCCGAGGAATTTCCGACGCTGAAAGCAGCTGGAGGGCAGGACAAGGCTGGCAGAGAAAAGGGCGCCTTAGATCTGTCGTATGGGCCAGGACCAAGCCTCCGCCCTCAGAGTGAGTGAATGGCAGCCTGTTCTCAGCTCCTCACTGTGCACCAGATCCCTTTCTTTCTGTCTTTCTAGGTGCTCCTGGGTGTCGCAGCTTGGAAGCAGCTTGCTAGCTTGATGGGGCATGTCCTGACTGCCTCTCTGGCCTGTCCCTCACCTCTCTCTCTCATCCCTTTGGCTGAACCAGGTCTTGTTACTGTCCATTTACCATCTGTTATTACTTCCACTAAGCTGAGTTGTGCTTCATGGATACATGCAGGATGCCACTAGCTTAATCAAGTCTACTTCTATAACCTGTTCCCAAGCCTCTCTGAACGCTGCTTGTTACTCCAGGAGCCATGACAGCCTGGCTTCCACCCTTCCTCAGTCAGCCACGTCAGAATTGACCAGTGTATCTGCAACAGCCTGCGCTGTTGTTCCCTCTGGTGTCAGGGATTGGGGAAGACCCATGTGTGATGCATGTTGTGGTACTTTGTCAGCAACCCTTGGTGCGAAGTTCTGGGCTTAAGATCTGGGTTTTTTGTCTGGCCTGACCAAGGAAGGTCTTGGAATCCAAGGGGCTTTTGTCTGCCCGCCGTCAGAGGACTGTCCCAAGTCCTCTCCTATTGATGTGCTGCTGATGACAAATCAGAGGTACTGTCCTGAAAGCCGAGTGACCACCCTGCCACTCTGCCAAAACATAGACTTTGCTGAGAGTCCACAATGCTCAAAGTGGATGGTTGAGTGTTCAGACAAGTCCTGCGCTAACTAAGATGGACTACCCTGTGGGGCTAAAGTGTAGAAGTAGAAGCAGCGTCTCAATCAGTTCTTTTTGTTGAGACAGTGGGAAGCAGATGATTTAAGGGGTGATCTTGGCTTTTCAGGATGGCAGCAAAGTAGCCCCATCCTGACTGGCTTTTCTCGTGGGGGTGGCAAGTGCTGAGTCCTTTCCTGTCTCAGCTCCTAAGCAGAAGAGGACAGAGAGGAGCCTGGGATTGTTCCTATGTGGCCCCCCACACTAGTGCCATTGTACGCAGTTTCTCTTTGTATATTTGTTACCTGCGGCCAGCTGCATCTGCAAGCTGCTGTACACTATTGTGAAAGTGGGACACGCTCACACTGCTGGTGTTTGTCTTCTGCAGTTAACTTATGAGTTAATCTTAAGTGTGCATAAGAAAAACCAGTCAGGCCAGCTGTGGTGGCGCACACCTTTAATAAGCCCAGCACTTGTGAGGGAGGCAGGTGGATCTCTGTGAGTTCAAGGAGAGCCTGGTCTACATGGCAAGCTCAAAAGCCAGCCAGGATTATATAGTGATTCAAAGAGGAAAAGCCAGTCTGTGTTGGTAGAGTCCCTCCTTTGGTGAGTGGGCTCCATAGGGATTGTCATGGCTGTGAGAAGCACACTCTCACAGGGAGAGAGCTGTCAGGTTTGCAAGTTTGTTTTTTGGGTTTTTTGTTGTTGTTATTGTTGTTTGTTTTTTGGGTTTTGGTTTTGTTTTTGAGACAGGGTTTCTCTGTAGTTTTGGAGCCTGTCCTGGAACTAGCTCTTGTAGACCAGGCTGGCCTCGAACTCTCAGAGATCCACCCATCTCTGCCTCCTGAGTGCTGGGATTAAAGGCATGCGCCACCACCGCCCAGCTAGGTTTGGAAGTTTTTAAAAATTTTATTTTGTGTGTGTCTTTGTGGGGTAGGGGAACACACATACCACATGTGTGTGGAGGTTGGGATGACCATGGGAGCTGATTCTCTCTTCCTACCACCGGGGTTCTGGGGATGGGACTCAGGTCATCCCCACTGAGATACCATACTAGCTCCATCCTCAGGTGAGCCGTGTGTGCTTACCTGTGAGCCGTGTGTGCTCTTGCTTGCTGCACGTGATCACATGGTACCAACATTTCAAACTGAGACTCAGTGGATAGTGCTGCGGCTCAGACTGGCTGTGGTAGAAGTGAGCCTGGTAGAAGAGTTATGCTGGCCTGGACGGATGGGTCAGTGCTGGCGAAGGAGTGAGTCAGGCTGTCCTGTCCTCTGGGTGGGTGTGGTGCCAGCCATGGGGAGCAGTGTGTTTCTCTGAAGCGAAGGTCTCCATATTTCTCAGGCATGTATCTATACCCTTCAAAAAATTCTGGCTTTCTGCTCCCCACTTAGACAGCACTTGGATTTTTTTTCTCTTCCTTGTGTTTGGTTTCTTTTTTTCTTGTTTGTTTTTTAAGGTTTATTTATTTTGTATGCAGTGTCCTACCTGCAGGCCAGAAGAGGGCACCAGATCTCATTACAGATGGTTGTGAGCCACCATGTGGTTGCTGGGAACTGAACTCAGGACCTCTGGAAGAGCAGCCAGTGCTCTAAGCCTCTGAGCCATCTCTCAGCCTGTTTTTTAAAGCAAGTGGTATTGTCCATTGATCTCAGAGCTTTACAAATCTCCTTCCCCTTTCTCCTCCTCTTTTGTCCCTTTCCAATTTACAGATGTGACAAGCTGGAGGGAGGGTGGTGGACGAAACATCATTTCTGCCACATCTCTGAATGCCTCCCCAACAGAGCTGGGCAGCAGGAACTCCAGTGCGGGGGATGGAGCCCCCTCCTCGGCATGCACCAGCGATTCTAAGGACCCCTCTCTCCGCCCGGCCCAGCCCATCCGCAAAGGGGCCTCACAGTTCATGGGACATATTTACCAGCCGCCCACTTACCACGACATGCTTCCTGCTTTCGTAAGTCTTCAGAGCATCTTGTCCCAAAGCTAAGTGTTCTTTCTGTCCACCAGGACTGGCTCACAGTTGCTCAGCCTGAGCTCTCTCACAGCAACAGTCAGAAACCGCAATGGCCTACGACAGAAATCAAATCTTTTGTCTTTTTCAAATCTACTGCCTCTGGCTTCTTCTGCTCCTGCAGCTTGGATGGTGTTATAGCTTTGATTCTTCAGAAAAAGGAGAGATGACTGTTCCTAGCCTTATTGAACCCAAGGCAGATAGGGCAGTGTGCTGGGACTCATGAGAAACTCTCTTCAGCCTTACTATAGGGTCCCACCCATTTTCCACTTTTCAAAGTGAAATCTTCTTTTTTTTTAGATTTTATTTATTTATTATGTATACAGTGGTCTGCTTGTATACCAGAAGAGGACTCCAGATGTCATTACAGATGGCTGTGAGCCACTATGTGGTTATTGGGAACTGAACTCAGAACCTAAGGTAGAGAGCCAGTGCTCTTAACCTCTGAGCCATCTCCAGCCCCCCGAGTGAAATCTTATTTAACATGCAACTGGGGCGGTTGCCGGAAAGTCACACTCCTGTGTTTCTACTTCAGATGTGTTCGCCGCAGTCCTCAGAGAACCAGGGGGCGGTGGAACGGAGCTCCTTTCCCCTTCCTCATCTCCGCCTGGAACCCCGCGTTCCTTTTAGACAGTTCCAGATGAACGACCAGGATGGGTAAGACTGTGAGGCTGTGGCCACATGTGTTGTTGCATGACAGCTCATGCATGAGCGTGCTTTGTGCTCTGGATATCGAGAACACCCAGGTGTTGGGTGGTGGCAGAGGCTGGGCCTGCAAGGAGCCTGGGCTGTAGGGTAAGCCCCTCCTCCCAACCGCAGGAGTTTGACAGTGCAGTGGATGAAACTGAACCCTATCTAGAATGTTTTTAGGTGTCCGTTGCATATTTTTCTAAAAGGAAGTAATGCAGACTCAAACACCAGACTGCAAAGTGCAACCTGGTTTTTTGAAAGTGACTGCTTCCCTCTGTAAGTCATGTGAGCCCATCATTTTCTGCCTCACAGGAAAGAACGACCAGGCCTGGCACGCCCTGTGCGCCCACTGAGGCAGCTGGTGGAGCGGGCACCACGGCCCACTATCATCAATGCAGAGAACCTGAAGGGCCTGGATGATCTGGATACCGATGCAGACGACGGCTGGGCAGGTGGGTGGCACCAGCACGCACTGTATTTGCGGTCGGACCAGAGGCACTTCCTGGCAAGGCTATGATCTTAATTGTAGAGCTGTGGGAGAGTGTGCTGTTGAGCTTTTAAAAGAACTTCTGGAATTACAGGCATTTACACTGGCTAGAAATCCTCCATCCCATGCTGAGGATTCAACCCACATGTGCTGTGTTCTGTGCTCACCCAGCTCCAAGGATCTCCCGTCCTTTTAAAAATTAAGAGAAGGTTTCTTAAGTTACGTTTATTTATTTTTCTGGGGTATTTGTGTGTGGGTTTATAGTCTTGTGTCATGGCACACATGTGGTCAGAGGATGTCTTGGAAGTTGCTTTTCTTTCTGCCATGTGTGTCCAGGGTCATAACCTTGGGGACAGGCACTTTGACTGCCTGAGCTATCTTGCTGCACCAAGCCCTGCCCTTTTTGAGGCACAGTTTTGCTATGCAACCCAGACTGACCTTGAACTGTTTTACTTCAGCCTTCTAAGTGCAAGGGTTACAGGTGAGTGGTACCCACCCTCCCTACCTCCTAACCCTGAACCATTGCTTTAGTCCAGCTGTTTTAAACCCGTGGGTCTTGACCTTTTAGGAGTAGCAGTGTTAGGAAAGTTGAACCACTGCTTTAGTCCCTGTTTTGGGTTTTAGAAACAGGATGTTATGTATTCTAGGCTGGTCTCACGCTCAGCGTTGGGACCTCGTTCCCCCACCTACTCAGTGGTAGAATGACTGGTGTTCCTCCTGCTCCACTGTCTATAGAATGTTGGCCCAATGGGGGTCACAGTTTCTAATCTTTTTTTTTAATTTTATTAGGATTTATTTATTTTATATATTTGAGTGCTCTATTGACTTCTTACAAGAAGAGGGTATTGGATTCCACTATAGATGGCTGTAAGCCACTATGTGGTTGCTGGGGATTGAACTCAGGATTCTCTGGAAGAGTAGTCCGTGCTCTTAACCACTGAGCCATCTCTCCAGCCCCATGGTTTCTATTCTTACCTGACATTTTAATATTTTTCAGCATTTTTATATGTATGAGTAGTTTCTTTTTTGTTTGTTTGTTTTTTTGTTTTTAGAGACAAGGTTACTCTGTAGCTTTGGAGCCTGTCCTGGAACTAGCTCTTGTAGACCAGGTTGGCCTCGAACTCACAGAGACCTCTGTGAGTGCCTCTGCCTCCCAGGTGCTGGGATTAAAGGCGTGAGCCACCACCACCTGGTTTATATCAGTAGTTTCTGTTGACTTCTGTGATATGTCAGTGTACTGTACTTTATCCATTTTGAAGTCTCATTAAGAATGGTTTCTTAAGCCAGGTGTGGTGGCGTACACCTTTAATCCTGTACTTGGGAGGTAGAGGCAGGCAGATCTCTTGAGTTTGAAGCTAACCTGATCTACAGAGTGAGTTGCAGGACACCCAGGGCTACACAGAGAGACCCTGTCTGGAAAAAAGCAGAGAGAGAGAGTATGTAGTGGTAGTAGTAGTACCTTAAGGGCTCTGGAGAGATGGCTCAGGGGTTAAGAGCTCGGGCTGCTCTTACAGAGAACCTGGATTCTTTTTCCTTAACCTACATGACAGTTCTTAACCATCTGAAGGATCCAACACCCTCTTCTGGTCTCCAGAGACAAGCAAAACATACATACATACACACATGTACATGCACGCATGCACACAAACACACACACACAATTTAGCCTAGTATGGTGGCACAGGCCTTTGATCCCAACACTCCAGCAGAAGCAGGTGGATCTCTGTGAGTTTGAAGCCAGCCTGGTCTAGGGAGTGAGTTTCAGGATAACCAGAGCTACACAAAGAAACCCTGTCTCGAAGAACAAAAACAAACCAAAAAAACAGAAACAAAAGTAGGGGTCAGGCATGGCTAGAGAGATAATGCAATGGTTAAAAGCACTTGGCTGTTCTTGCAGAGGACTTGGGTTCAGTTCCTAGCACCCACATCAGGTGACTCACATACACTAGGAACTCTAGTTACTCGGGATCGGAAGCCCACTGACCCCCTTGAGTTCCTGCATGCATGTGGTATACATAAACCTATGCAGGAACACACACATCCATAATAAATAATACACTTTATTTAATAGGCTGGAGAGATGGCTCAGTGGCTAAGGACATCTCCTGTTTTGGAGGATCCAGCTCCAGGGCATTGGGTGCCCTCTTCTGGCTTAGATGGGCATCTTTCTAGACACATCGTATTCATTCACCAAGATACACGAGTGAAAACAAAACCTCTCTAAATCACCTTTTGCATCCAGTCTGAATATTCTCTGCCTCCCTTAAGGGTGGTGATGTTCCCTGGTGTCCAACATTCCTGTTGCCTATGATATTGGCCCACCGTTAACACTTGCTGAGACAGTCCTGTTGAATTGGTTTGACACCCATGTAAATCCTCGTCTGTGTTTGAATGCTGTTATTTCCTCGAACCTGTTCAGCTATGGCAGTTATAGTATATCTTAAACTCCGATAGCGTGAGCTTTACACCTCGTTTCTTTGCAAGTTTGATTCCTCAGATTCTTTACTGGTCTCTGCAAATTAGGACTCAATCCTGGCAGTATTTACCAAGCGCCTGCTTCTGTGTCAAGGTCAGCCACTCAATGTTGATTCTTGAGTTCCTGAGTCCCAGTGAATCTCTGCTAGGTTTCTTCTCTAGTGTTCTGTAGCTGTCAGCAGAGAGAATCTTTCTTATTTCAGATATTTTATTTATTTGGTTTTTTGAGACAGGGTTTCTCTGTAGCTTTGGAGCCTGTCCTGGAACTAGCTCTTGTAGACCAGGCTGGCCTCCAACTCACAGAGATCCGCCTGTCTCTGACTCCCAAGTGCTGAGATTAAAGCATGCTGGAAGAGGGCACCATTACAGATGGTTGTGAGCCACCATGTGGTTGCTGGAAATTGAACTCAGGACCTCTGGAAGAGCAGCCAGTGCTCTTAACCTCTGAGCCATCTCTCCAGTCCCCTGATTTATTTTATTTTTGATTATGTATCTGTGTGTGCCTATGTGCACATGACTGCAGATACACTATAAGGCCAGAAGAGGGTACCAGATTCCTTGGAGCTGTAGTTTATAGACAGTTACTGGTTACCAGACTTCAGTTCTCTGTAAGAGTAATACATAATCCTGATTGCTGGACCGTGTCTCAACTCAGTAGAGAGGATCAAAATGTTTTCTGGTCATTTTATTCATGGGTAGAAGGCCTGCTTAGCATGTGTTAGGAAGGCGCTGAGTTCAACTGCTGCTTATATGTGCTTCCCTCCCCCACCCCAAGACATACACAGGCGAGAGGTATTGGGGGAGGTACCTTGTTTTGTTTGGGTGTATTTTAGCCTGGCCTGTGCTATATTAAATTTCTGCTCTGGCTGTGAATTTGTACATGTCTGTCTTTAAATCTCTTGTGCTTCTGATGCATTTGGAAATATGTTGGCATTTAATCTCTTGGCTTTGCATGCCTTAGGATGGTTTCTAGTTGGTTCTTGCCTTGAATCTCTTTGCCTCATTAATGCTGTCATTCTTTAATTAGCTCATTTATTTGTGTGTGTGTTGTGTGTGCTGTGGGTGTGGTGTACAGTATGTGGTTTGGGTGCGCTAGATAGAGGCCACAGGTTGACACAGGATTTCTTCCTCTCTTCACCTCATACTTTTTTGATACTAGATGTATTTATTTTCTGTGTATGACTGATTGGCCGGCATGCATGTGTTCCATGTGTTTGTTGGGCCCCCTAGAACTGGGGTTGCAGATTTTGAGTCACCACATACGTCCTGGAAACTGAACCCTGGTCTCACAAGAGCAACAAGGGCTCTTACCGCCCAGTCATCACTTCGGTCCCCACCTTACTTTTGAGACAAGGTCTTTCACTGGACTGGAAGTTCTCCATTTGCCCCTGGCTGACTGGCCGGAAAGCCCCTGGCTTCTATCCGTGTTTACCCCTGAGTATGGAGTTACAGGCATGCATGAGATGTCTGACTTTTCTCCCCAGTCTCCCACATTCAGGCCAAATGAGGCTCTACTGTGTGGACCTGCCACATTGTGTCCATCAGTTATGGATACCTTCCCTGCCTGTGCCAGCTCTAACGGTGTGTGTTGCAGAGGTGGAGCGCCGTTGCGATTACGCACATCTTCCTTTCTTTCTCCTTGGATTACAGTTTCAGGCTGGTTGTAGTGGTGCATGCCTGCAACCCCAGCACTCTGAGGGCAGGCCAGGAGAACTGAGTTTGTGAGAGTCTGGGTTACACAGGGAGAATGTCTTTTGTCTTGATTTAAAACTTGTCTGTAAGAGGGTTAGTATTACCAACCAGTCACTCTTACTGGAGCCCAGGACTCTCCCTCCCTGGTACCTGCAGACCTTACGCAGGGGTGGCAGCCGGGCGGGGTAAGCAGCCCATCACCGAAGTCTGGGCACTACAGGTTCAACTTTCAGACTGTCTTGTGGTACCCTGGGAGACACTGTCATCCTCATGTCTTCTCATCTTCCTGGGGCCTCTTGCTGTTGCAGGCCTCCATGAGGAAGTAGACTATTCTGAGAAACTGAAGTTCAGTGATGATGAAGATGAGGAAGAAGTTGTGAAGGATGGGAGGTCAAAGTGGTAAGTCCTCCAACCCCAGCTTCTTACATGGTGTTCACTGTGCTAGGAGCCGTCTTGGTTTCCATAGCAACCTGCAGTTTCAGGGATGAGGTCTGCTGAAGACAGCATGCAGTGGTGGGTCAGGCTTTGCACCCAGGCCTGCGCCTCTACACTTAATCTCCCAGATTGTTGATGGGTGTGGCACCCTGAGAAGCTTCTGTGAGAAGCTTCCTCAGGTTCATCTTTGTTAATTCAAGAACTTTTCCAGGCTGGGCCTTCAACAGCACCCTGGGGAGGTGCAGGAGCAGGTGTGTGTGCAGAGCCTGTATCCCTTCTGCCTCCCCCTCCTTTCTCGGATCATCCCATTGGACTAGTTTTACTTGATGCCCTTTGGAAAACACAACACCATACTTCAGTTCCTTTAGAGTTTGTTTTGTTTTGTTTTTGGAACATTTATTTTTTCTGTTTTAAAATTGTGTGTGCACACACGTGTGCACATGCATACGTGACTGCAGGTGCCTGCAGAGAATAGAGGCATTGGTGCCACTAGAGCCAGTGTACAGATGATTGTGAGTTGCCCTAAGAGTGTAGCAAGTGCCTTTAACCAGTTTGCCACCTCTCCGTCCCTATTTTTGTCTTAGTATTGGTAGTGGCTGCTGACTGGGTGTTTCTGGGGTATCGACACACTGCAGTCCATCCTGCTTCCAGGATGGACTTGAAACCTCTGAGTCTCTTGACATTTTTTGATTTGCTGCATGCATTATTGGCCCTTGGAAGCTCTTCCATTTATCTCTGGGGTTTCTGGGACCAGTATTCTTCCTTGTCTGGACCACAGGGGACAGTCAGTGTGTCTCCTTCCTTTTGGCCTGCCTCTCATTGCACATCCTTCACATAGCCTTCCTCATGGGGTCCTAGTGTGTGTCTGGTAAGCCAGGACCTCTTCTCAGAGGTCAAGTCAGATGTCGCCAGCAGTTGTTTTTACTTCCCTTTTTAAGTTTGAGACAGGGTCTCATTGTGTAGCTCTGACTGTTCTGGAACTCATTATGTAGACCAGGCTGGCTTCGAACTCACAGAGATCTTCGTGACTGCCTCCTGGGATGAAAGGCGTGTGCCGCTATGCCATGCTTCAGTAGCAGGTTTTAATTTTTGTCTTCTGTGCCTCTCTAGCTGCCTGTCACAGGTGTGCATTCATGCATGTGTGCGTACATGGTAGTTATGTGTCTGGTCTGTGTGCGTGTGTACATGGTAGGCGTGTGGTTAGCTATGCGTGTGTGTCTTTCTGTATGTGTGTACATGGTAGGTGTGTGGTTAACTATTAAAGGCTATATTACCTTTACTGCTGTCAGCTTTCCTGACATCTGTGCATATATGGCTATGTTTGGCCCCTGCTCTTTGTTCTGCCCAACACACCCTCTCCTTCCTACAGAGCCTACAGTGCAACCCTGTTGGGGACTGTCTCCTCTTCTATACTGATGTGTGTACTTGCTATGTTCTTGGGTTTCACTGTGGTCATCTGCCTCTTGCTCCTTTGAGGTGCTCTGGGTGGGCAGTAGTTACCCTAGGTAGAGCCAAGGAGGGAGCTGGAGACTCCGAGGCAGAGCCCTGCTCCTCTTGTCTCTTGCTGTGGTAGCTCCTTTCCCCTCTCCGAGGCAGGGTCCCAGCTCTTTAAGGTTTTTTATTAATTTTATTTTTATGTTTGTGGGTGTTTTGCCTGCATGTATTTCTATGCACCACATACATTCAATGTTTGTGGAGGTCAGGGAGGGCATTGGATCTCCTGGAACTGGAATTAGAGCTATGAGCCACCATGTAGATGTTGGAAATTGAACAGAAACTTAACAGCTCTCCAGCCCCAATTCCCCATTCTTCAGATGTGAGTCAAGGATGGGGCTCTCTGAGTGATGGTGAGTCGTAAACGCTGGGCCTGAATTTTGCAGTTCACACATGAAGGATATGAGTGGGATGTTGAAGGAAATTAGTCTATAAACTGGGGTAATAGCTGACTTCAGGATTCCCAGAGGCCCTGACCAGTGAGGTCAGACAGACCTAGCTGTCTGGGGAAACTTAACAATTGCTGTTTGTCCTAGGAACAGTTGGGACCCACGGCGGCAGCGGGAGTTGTCTCTGAGCTCTGCAGACAGTACTGATGCCAAGCGAACTCAGGAGGAAGGAAAGGACTGGGGAGAAGCAGCAACTGTGTCCCGCGTCGTCCGAAAGGTGCCAGAGCCTCAGCCTCCGTCCAGGAAGCTTCACAACTGGGCTTCTGGCCCTGACTACCAGGTACAGTGGCCCCAGGTCTGTGCCTGGCTGTTTGCCTGGAGCCCTGGAATGTGCATGTGGGCCTAATTACAAGCTCCCTCTTGCTCTAACTCTCTCTTCATCCCTCCTTCCCTTCCTCCATCCCTCCCTACACACATGCACGAGCCAATGCACTCAAACATTCCCAAAGGCAGTGGAGCCTTCAGCCACTGTCCCAAGAGTTTGTACTATGTTGATGTCAGTAGCTAGGTTTCCAGAAAGTGCTGGGTCATGTTTCTTTTCTCCCTCTTATATTTCCTTTTTTACTTAATTTTATTTTCAGTATGTGGGTGTACTGACATATATGTCATGGCATGCATGGGTGTTCAGAGGACAGCAACATTGTGAAACTGGTACTTTCCTTCCACCGTTTTGTGGTTCCCACACTTCCAGACGCACGTTGTCAAGCTTCAAGACAAATGTTCTACGTCCTGAGCTGCGTGCCTAGCTTTGAAATAATAACAAAGTTTATAGGAAACTTGGAATTGAATATAAAGACTGGCTGTGCATGGCAGCCCATGTCCTTTAATCCCAGCACTCAGGAGGCAGAGATGAATTCAAGACCAGCCTGGTCTATATAGTGAGTTCCAGGCAAGCCTAGGACTACATAGTGAGACACTGTCCCCCATTAAAAAAGAAAAAACAAATACAGAGACTGTGTGCAGGCTGACTGAAGAGTGTGCCAGCTCCTGGTTATCTGCTCTCACTGCACATCGTGCTGGGATCTTCTTCCTGCCCAGACAGTGGTGTTTTGTTAAGAACTGGAAGCAAACCAGGAAGCATGTGTTGCTACCTTGCTGTGGCACATTCGAGCCCGCTGAAGTCCTTTATGCATGAGCTCACCTGTTACCACTGCAGTTCGCTCAACCTTTTTCAAGTTCTCATGGCCTGGGTGCTATGGAAGAGGGCGTGCTCCTCAGATTGGCTCGCGCTGATCCTTGCTCCTGGTCCGGTCCAAAGCTTGTATCCTTGGCCAGCTTCTCTGGACTGTTTTTTGTGGGCCCCTCCTGGCTCTGGTGACTGGCACTTTGATATCTTAATTAATGTTGGTGATGTTGCCAAGGCTTACATTGGGCAGTCCTTTGCTTCTGGTGTGATTGCTGAGAAACGTGGGCAGAAACAGTGAATCTGGTTAGCCTCTTGGTCATCATACTTAAAACTTGGTGTGTGTCTGTGTGTGTGATATGGGAGTTTGTGCGTGGAGGTCAGAGAACATTTTATGGAGTCAGTTCTTTATTTCCATCTTTATGCATGTCCTGGGGATTGAACTCAGATCAGCAGGCTTGTGCAGCAAGCACCGTTGCCTGCTGCGCCATCTCATTGGCCCCCAGTCATCATACTTTCAGTTTATTCCTTTATTTCTGCAGTTGATATTCTCACATCATCTGGTGTGAGGATGAAATTATCTTTGATTTCACTTCCTTGTTGTGGGTTTTTGTTCCTTATCCTACTTTGAGATTTTTCCCTATTTTCTGAGGAATAACTCCTTCAAAACTTTTCTAGATCAGGTCCTCTGCTGTCCCAGGTCGGTTCTCCTAGGAAATCTTGGTTCCTTTGGGTGGTGGGAAATACTTAGACACTGTGCGAGCATACATGAGTACATGCGTGTGTGCGCACGCGTGCCTGTGCAGGAGCACAAGTTCCTACCAGATGCCTGCGGAAGACAGAGGGCACCTTTGGTGTCCATCTTTGCTTTCCACCCTTTTACAACAGGGTTGTTTTTCTGTTGAGCTGTCCCGAGAGTTTCTGGGAATTCTCCTGTCTCTGGTTCCCATCGCCTTGTGGGAGCACTGGGGTCCAAACTCTCATGACTTTTGCATGGATTCTGGAATTCAGATCTGGGTCCTCCCACTTGTCCACAGATCTATCCCCTCAGACCCTCACTACTTATTTATTAACCTCCCCCCTTCCCCCAGAAGTCATGTCTCTGATACTAATATGGGCTGGCTGGCTCCTGTGTGTGAGCACAGATGGCCTCCCCAGCCCTCACAGGCGTCAGCTTCACTCTGCAGCACCCTGAGTTTCCATGCCAGGCCCTGTCCTATGGTTGTTCAAACCAAGCCACCACTCATGTTTTATGACCTTGCGTGCTGCTGGGCTCTGGCCACCCACACAGACTCTGGGTCCCCAGCAGCTGACACACCCAATCACCTGTGAGCGAACAAAGGCTGGGGAAGAGAAAGGCATTGTTTGGAGTTCTCTTGGGAAACATGTTTTTGGCTCCCATCCCTTGTCGAATGCAGTGGACAGGCCTGCCCTCCTGCCCTCCCTGTGTGCCTGCCACTGTGCTGGGTCCAGAGATGCAAGTGCCTCCCCTCCTGGCAGTACCTCCCTGTGGCTGAAAACTTCACAATGAACAAGGACCCTTTGAGTCTGCTTTAGTTCTGTGGACAGGAGGCAATCGGGTTTAAGAATACATAAAATTGGACTGAAGAACTGGCTCAGTGGGTAAGAACATGTAACCAGGGGATCCAAGTTCAATTCCCAACACCCACATCAGGTGGCTCTCAACTACCTGTAAGTCCATCTCAAGGAGATGAGGACACTAATGACCGTTGTTGGTACCTGCACTCATGTGCACACGCCCAACACAGACATAAACACATAGCTTAATGAAAAGAAATCTTAAACCCCCCAAAAGCACAATGCACAAAGGTTGGTTGTCAGGATGGCTCAGTGGGTAAAGGAGCCTGCTGCCAGGCCCAAGGACCTGAGTCTGACCCCAGCACCAAGGTGGTGGGAAGAGAGGACTGACTCTGAAAAGCTATAACATACACACACACACACACACACACACACACACTAATGTTTTTGTTTTGTTTTGTTTTAATGTAAAGACCTGAAGTGGTGGCCCAGGTGTTAACAGTACATTCTGGTCTGCCAGAGTACATGAGATCACTTCCCAGCACCAATGTGCAAATAGCTCACAGTGGTCTCCGGGGCCCTCACACCTCTTTTGGTCTCTAAGCACCTGCACTCACATGCAGATACACACATAAAAACTTTTTCTGAAGGCTGAACAAAGGTTGATTTCTAAGGATCAGGTGACTTACCAGGGAAACCGTGGAATGGTTGGCGGATAGCCATTTCCAATGCCCGGGCAGATATCTAGTCGCAAAGTGAAAGAAAAGTGCGTCCTCGGTCGCATGAGTAGGACGAGAGGGTGGATCTGCGCATGTGCTTACATGCATCCTTGATCCCTTGAGTAGGAGGAGAGGGTGTATGCGCATGCGCTTACTTGTGTCCTCAGTTGGTAATCAGCTCCCTTCCAGTGGTTTCTGCCGCTCTGTGCCTGCAGCAGCATTGGTCACTCCCTGCCGACTAATGGGATCTCTCTGGTGTTAAGAGCTTTTCCCAGGGCACCCTCAATGTGCCACAGGGGACTCGGGGATGGAGAGACTATCCAAGAGAGGCGTTTGTTGTCATGACTTATCATTAATGGAGAAGCATCAATTTGAAGTCACAATGTTGGGGTTACATCGCCTCATGGTGGGGGCCCCCTGTGGTCCTCAGAGACAGAGAGTCCATTTCTGTTTTCCTAGTGTTGGTCTCAGTGGGAGGAAAGCATCCATTGTCTCAGGCGTCTGACCTGAACCTAACTCCCTCCTCCTTCTGGCAGAAGCCCACAGTGGGCAGCATCTTCCGTCAGCAGTCTGCTGAGGACAAGGAGGACAAGCCACCCCCACGGCAGAAGTTCATCCAGTCAGAGATGTCGGAGGCTGTAGAGCGGGCCCGAAAGCGTAGGGAAGAGGAAGAGCGCCGGGCCCGGGAGGAGAGGCTGGCAGCCTGTGCAGCCAAACTCAAGCAGCTGGACCAGAAGTGCAAGCAGGCCCAGAAGGCCAGCGAGGCCCCAAAGCCACTGGAGAAGGAGGTCCCCCGGTCCCCTAGCATTGAGAAGGCTTCCCCACAGGAGAACGGCCCTATTGTCCGCAAAGGTGAGAGGACACCCTATCCCACAGTTTTGAACCCACATTGTCATGTTTACCTCACTGGCTATGAAGTAGCAAAACCTGTGGCAAAAAGCACATTCTACCAGGAAGCATCAGTCTGTACAAGTGTTGGCCTGACTGACTGTGGTGGCACACACTTTTCAATCCCTGCACTTGGGAGGTAGACACAGGACTGAGAGTTTGAGGTCAGCTGCTCTACATAGAGAGTTCCAGGACATTTGGATACATACAGAGACCCTCAAACACTTAAGCATATCTGTGCGCGCACGCACACACACACACACACAGAGTCCTGGGTGGGTACTTATCTGGGTTCTATCTAGACCCAACTCAGCTTTTTTTTCTTTCACTCTTAATTTTTTTATTGTGTCTGTATATGTGCTTGCATGCATGTCCGTGTGTGTGTGTGTGTGTGTGCCACAAAGAATATATGTGAAGGTCAGCTGGTGACTATGTCCTGATTGTCTCCTTCCAATTTTACATGGGCTCAGAGAGTTGAGCTCAGGTCTTCAGGCTCATGCACTAGGCACATTTCCCTGCTCGCCGTCTTGCCAGCTCCATCTCAACTTTTTAAATTAGTTGGGTAAGTGTCTTGGCAAGGTGACTCAGCAGGCAAAGAAGATTGCTGCTGAGTCTGACAGCGGTGGCGGAAGCGGGAAGTAGATCCTATAAGTTCTTCTCTGGCTGCTGTTAGACATGCTATGGCGTGTGTATGTATGTGTGCACGAATACACAGGCACTTAAATTTTTATTTCAAAGTGTGGGATCTGGAGACATGGCTCAGAGGTTTAAGAGCACTGGCTCCTCTCGGGGTGCAGGTTTAGATGCTTGCAGCCATCTCTAACTCCACTTCTAAGAGATCTGATGCTCTCCTCTGATCTCCCTGGGTACCACACACACAATACATGCAGGCAAAACACCATACACATAAAATAAATAAATCCGCAAAAGCTGTTTGTTTGCCTGCCCGCCAGCGTTTAGCACCTACGCCAGGTGCCCTGCTTAAAACTTGTGGCACACAGAGAAGTGATCTTGTCTTTACAGCTGCTATTGCTTTGTGTGCTGCTCAACCAAACATGATTGAGAACATTGTTTGACAGGAAATGAAAGGGGTCTTTCCAAGTGTTGGAATACATTTCTCCTGGCAGTAACGGTTCCAGAAGTGGTGGCTGGTGTGGCTGCAGTGGAGCAGCGAGCAGCAGGCCTGAGATATTCTCCAGGAAGGCCACCAGCTGTGTCCGCTCAGATTGACTCTTGTTAAGAGATGCGGTCCATTGGTTTCAGCCCCTAGAAATATCTTCCGTGTGTAGAGGGGTTTGGCAGTTGAAGCTGCCGCCGCCCTCTGGGGTCAGGGAAGTGCAGTTATCCTGCGATGTCAGTGTTTTACCCCTCCATTGGAGACCGTGGGCCTTGGTGCTTATGGAGGTGAGGTGGTCGTGCCGACACTGCTTTGAACATACTGTTAGTCAGGCCCTGTTGGCAGGACGGCATATGCGTGATGACACTGAATCCTCACATGAGCCCTATGGAGAAGGCACGGCTGCTGTCAGTACTCATAGATAGTATTGGGCAAGGGCGGCTGAGGAAAGGGCTCAGGTGGCCGCCTATGGTTGCTGTTTCATTTGTCTATAGGGTCCCTGAATAAAGGATCTGCTTTCTCCCTTTTCGGAGTTCTGCATCCAGCTTCACCACAATTGTATACAGTTCTGAGCTGACTCAGCATCCTCACCTGATGATTTTTGGTGGGGGTAGAACCTTCGTACTAGGCTTTGAAGGGGAAACCACAGTCTGGTACCCTAGGGACACTTGATGCAAGCAGCTGGGCCAGGGTCCATGAATGGCCCCAGTGGGGTGTGTGGAGCAGCAGACAGAAGCGCTTGCTGTTCACCACACAGTTGGCCAAGCTCCTGGGGGCTCACTGTGACATTTCTTTGCCTGCCTGATCTCTAGGCTCCCCAGAATTCCCTGTTCAAGAAGCACCCACCATGTTCTTAGAAGAGATACCTGCAACACCCCCTGCAGTGGCTCAGAGCAGTAGCAGCAGCAGCAGCAGCAGCGAGGAAGAAGCCAGGGAGGCTGAGTCCCCAGCACAAGAGTTCAGCAAGTATCAGAAGTCCCTTCCTCCTCGTTTCCAGCGTCAGCAGCAGCAACAGCAGCAGCAGCAGGTAATCCAATGGACATGACCACGGAGCGTGTGTTCTCCCCACTCACCTTTAGTTGAGAAACAGCGGTACTCTTACATGTCACAGTCACCATCACAGATGTTAGAGTTGACAGCTGAAAACTTGGACAGTCTCCCCGTTGGTAGAGGTCTGTGCATGCACTTGAGTGGTGTACTCTCTGAGTTTCATTTGGTGCAGGGTAGGGGAGTCTTCACTCAGAGCACCCCTCTGTCCCTGTTAGTTAAACGGAGGCTTCTGAGGTTTCCGGAGTCTTGGGAGTTACTGGACAGGGTCCCCAGCTTTGGATTAAGGATGTCCGTCTTGTAGGGCTCCCGCCCTCCGGTGACTGCCACTCATCAGCCTCAACAGAGCATAGAGTTTTGTCAATGGTGCTCATGAGCAGGTCAGACGCATTGCCTGTATTGGTCTTCTGAAACCTTCAGAATGACCTGCATTTTTCTCTGGAGACGATGTGGCCGGTGGCTAAAATCACAGCAGTCCCATATCCTGGTGATCTCCTCTTCTGGAAGTATCCATGGCAGTTGAATTCCTTGGCGAGTAGTAATCACTGAGTCTGGGCTGTGTCTCAGTGGTAGAACTTGCCCAGCATGAATGAGATCTCAGGTCAATTTTCAGTGTCCCGCATACAAAGGAAAATTGTTTCTTTCGATGTGTGAGCTGTGCCTTTTGGAAACTGTGTTGATGGGGTATTAACTTGGAAGCCCAGCTGTTGGGTGTATAATGTTTTTATCTAAAACTGTTTTTAAGTGGGCGTGACTTGGAGAAGTAAACTTTTTTTTTAGGCTTTTTCAGGCCTTACGTGGATATACTTCCCTGGATGTTGGGCACCATATGTAGGTAGACTTTTCTGTCCCACTTGCCAGCTTCCCAATAAACACATGGAGACTTTTTATTAATTGAGAAAGCTCAGCCGATAACTTAGGCTTGCTTAGCTAACTCTTACAATGTAAGTTAACCCATTTCTGTTCATCTATGTGCTGCCCCAAGACTCATTTACCTCGTCTGTTTATGAACTTCCATGTTGCTTCTTTCGGTCTGGCTCAAGACTTCTCACTCAGACTCCGCCCTTCTTCCCAGCATTGTTTCTGTCCCGAAAATGATGCCTAGCTACCGATCAATCATTTCTTATTAATGGTGAGAGCAGCACATTTTCACGGTGTACAGAAGGGTATACCACAGCACATTTTCACGGTGTACAGAAGGGTATACCACAGCACATTTTCACGGTGTACAGAAGGTTGTACCACAGCACAGAGCTCATGGAGAGGGCAGCGTGAGAGGTGTCTGGTGGCTGCTTTCCAGCGGGAATGTGTCTGTGCTGGAAGTTCAGAGAGGAGCATCAATCCAAGGCCCCAGCTTTCTCACGGCTAGCAAGGGCCCACAGGACTGTGAAGCAGAGAGTGGGGTGTGTTGTGAAGGAGTACCCATGTGGGGTCAGGCTGGCAGGAAGAAAGCAGGGGAGCTTGTAGCCACAAATGTGTGATGTACAGTGGTGGCTGCAGAAAGAAGAAATGGCCATGTCCCTGGTTGGAGATTGGGTCTGGTCTGTGAAGTGTTCATTCAAACTATAACCCTAGTCTGGGGGTGCACAAATGCACGGTCCTACTACTGACATCAGCATGGCTGTCCATCCAATTCAGAGGGACCTCAGCCTGGGACAGTCTTCATTTTGACCTTCTGCCCCAACAGGGTTTCTCTGAGTAGCTCTGTAGACCATGCTAGCCTCAGCTTTGAACTCAGAGATCTGCCTGTCTCTGCCTCCCAAATGCTGGGACTAAGCGTGTGCCCCTACCACCTGGCTCATTAGGAGCCTCTCTGTGCCCCTCATGGAGGGCTGGAGGGCTGTCCCATGAGTGCCTGTGTGTTCCCCACCCCGTTCACTGCGTGTCTTCTCCCTAGGAGCAGCTATACAAGATGCAGCACTGGCAGCCAGTGTATCCCCCGCCTTCCCACCCCCAGCGCACCTTCTACCCACACCACCCACAGATGCTGGGCTTTGACCCACGCTGGATGATGATGCCTTCCTACATGGACCCACGCATCACACCCACGCGGACACCTGTGGATTTCTACCCCTCAGCTCTGCATCCTTCAGGTGAGCATAGGACACAAGTGACCAGAACGTGAGGGGAAGGCACCAGGAGAGGTAGACAAACTGAATCCAGTCTGGCCTGTGTAAGATCATTTGGTTGTTCTTGAGTTTTACAAAGTTAAAGACACAATTTTGCTCCTGTCAAAAAGTTATTGGGACCTGAATGTGAATGGGGACGTGCCTGTAATTTCAGCACTTGAGAGACTGAGGAGACAGGAAGGTACCAAGGTTCAGACCAGCCTGGGCTATGCATTGAGACTCTGTCTTCAAACAAACACAATTGTTGGCATGAGTTAGGCACTTGTATGTTGTTGCCTGAATTGCACTCAAATTTGTGCCCAGACCCTCTTTGCATCCTTGCTTTTGGATTTTCTCTATTAATCTGATTTGGGGTTTCATCAGCTCTTTGTCTTCCTGTACTATTCTGTAATACTGTTAGGTACCCATTCGTTCATTGTTCCTCACTTATAATAGGAACTTTATAGTGTTTCCATGTTGCATGATCTTCTCAGCAGCAAGCTGTTTACCTCCCCGGCCAGGTAGTACATAGTGCAGGCTGGACTGTTAGGTGCTCTCAATCTCTCACTGTCTGGTCATATTGAAGTAGTCCATGAAATTGCACTTGCCAATTGTATTGTACAAATACCCGTATCATTAGTGTTTTAAACTCCCTTTGATCAGTAACTGATGGATGTTAGAATTGTGTGACTCAGGGTTTGAAGTTTAACGTAGGGGTAGAGCTCATTATTTTAGTATTCAGGAGGACCTGAGTTCATTTCTAACACACACACACACACACACACACACACACACACACACACACACAAATCCCAGTGTGGTTGTGGCTTTGTAAAATCCTTATAAGCCACCAGTACTTGTTTGTTTTTGTTTTTTTTTAATTTTTTCACTTTGTAGCCCTCTAGTCTTGAATGTACTCAGTAGACCAGGCTGCCTCCAACTCACAGAGATCAACCTGTCTTTGCCTTTCAGTGCTGGGATTAAAGGCGTGCGCCACCACACCTGCTATTTTGCTTGTTCTTGAGACTTACTCTCTTACTTGGCTCAGTCTGGCCTCACATTCATGGAAGTCCTCTCGCTTGGGTCAGCTTCCTGTGTGCTGAAATTACCGGCTGGGGCCACCTTACCCAGCTAACCGGCAGTTTTTGCTACGTGTATCTGGCAGCACATGGAAAGGAATTATCCCTCTTCTTTCTGTCAGTGTGTAGCAACAGATACTTGGTTGTGTTTTCTGTCTTTGCTACTTTGTCTTGAAGTAAAGCAATTATTATAGGCTTCACTATTTTACACCTTTTGTTCTTGACTTTTACTGTGACTTCTGGAAGTCTTTTCCTGTGTGGCTGAGAATGCTCACTCTGATAGTCTGTAGTTTTTAATTGCTAAAGCTGGTTCTTTTAGGTTTATTAGGAAGCTGGTTGTGATGGTATATACCTTTAATCCCAGCACCTGGGGCAGGTGCAGGCATGTCTCTGACTTCGAATCCAACCTAGTCCACAGAGTGAGATCCAGGACAGACAGACATGGTGAGATCCCCTGTCTCAATTGCTACCCTTGTTTAAAAAAAAAAAAAAGAAAGAAAGAAAGAAATCAAAAATTGCTGTTTGTGGGCTGTAGAGATGGGCCAGCAGTCAAGAGCATTGGCTGCTCTTTCAGTTCCCAGCACGCACATGGCAGCTCATAACTGCCTTAACTCCAGTACCAGAGGAACCAGTGCCTCTTCTGAGCCTCTGTGGGTACCAGGCAAGCATCCATGTACATATGTGCATGCATGCATATATACATACATGCAGACAAAAATGATATATCTCCTGCTACTCTTTTTTGTTTCTTAGATCTTCCCGTTGTCTTTGGTCTTGTTGTATTGTTAAAGCGTTCAGCTCCCCACCCTGTGTGTTGTTCTAAAACTGCTGGTTCTGTGCCGTCCTCCTGCTAGGACTGCAGGTGATCCATCCTGTATTTTACTTTTCACATGAAGGTACCAGCATTGGAGAAGGCTGGGTTTGTTCCCAGCAGGAGAGACAGAGAGAGAAGGGATTGTGAGCATGTAAATGAATGAATAGGAAGGAGGTTGCCATCTAGGAAGCCATCTTCACAACTGTCTGCAGCTCTTCCCCTATGTCTAATCTACCTTTTTCAATTTTAGTGACTGTGTGTGTTACAGACAGGCGTGAGCTACCATGTAGGGGCTAGGAATTGAACCGGGTCCTCTGGAAGAGCAGCCAATGCTCTTAACCACTGAACCACCTCTCCAGTCCCTACCTGTATATATTTTTTAAAAATATTTATTTATTTATTTATTATGTATACAATATTCTGTCTGCATGTATGCCTGCAGGCCAGAGGAGGGCACTAGACCTCATTACAGATGGTTGTGAGCCACCATGTGGTTGCCGGTAATTGAACTCAGGACCTTTGGAAGAGCAGGCAATGCTCTTAACCACTGAGCCATCTCTCCAGCCCCCTCCCTCTGTATATATTTTGAAAACAGGACATGCTTCCCAAATCATTGTTTTATTTTTCTTTCTTCCTCCTCTTCCTTTTTAGCATTTACTTACTTGTTTGGGGAGTGGCATGCACACAGCACTGTGTGTGAAGGTCAGAAGTTTTCCTACCATGCGGCTTCAGGGATTGAACTCAGGTTGTTGGGCTTGGCAACAGCTTTTATTTTAAAGATGGGGTCTCTCTATTCGGCCATGCTTGACCTGGAACTAACTATGTAGACTAGTATAGCCTCAGACTCAGAGATCTGCCTCTGTATCCTGAGTGCTGGAGTTACAGGCTCTTCCATCGTGTCCAGCAAGCTTTTAATCGCTTATGCTTTCAGTCATTTAAATATAATTTTTTAGTGTTCTAGGTTGTTCTACAAAGTATCTAGTTATGGTGTATTACATAGACATTCTGGCCATTTTGGATTTTAAGTTCAATTTCAAGACCTGGTAAGGTTTAGATTCTGGACCTTTGTTGGATTCCTCTCAGAGCCATTAACAACCAGTTTTGGTTTATTTGAGAGATCTCTGCATCATTCTGGGAGGCAGAAATTTGAATATAGCCCCCTTCAGACCCTAATAAAGCAAGTAAGAATGCAATTGTGTTCTGAATTCCTAAAGCTGGTTGTTTTTATCCTCCCCTGGACTGGACTAAGATTGACATCCGGGTGGGAATCCCCTGTGCTTTCTTATGTGTAGTCTTTTTTTTTTTTTTTTTAAATATTAATTAAATCATTGCTTGGCCTATTAGCTCTAACTTCTTTTTTTTTCCAGCTGCTTTGTTCGGTATAGCTCTAACTTCTTATTGGCTAGCTTTTACATCTTAATTTAACCCATTTCCATTATTTTATATTTTACCACAAGTCTGGTGGCCTATCAACAGTCTTATGTGTAGTCTTTCAGAGGTAGTGGAGGTCTTCTGTGAGTGTGCTGAGGACTGGGCCTGCAGAGTGGAGAGGCTGGGGAAGCGTCACAGAGCTGCTGCCATCATCACGTTACCTGTGTCCTAGTCCATCTGGGACACTCCCTCCTCAATAGCCAGAATTCTCAAATGAAAATTGTAGAGTGTCTGTGTCTGTCTTCCCATAGGAGTAGGAGGATGTGAAGCCGAGTCTCTGTCTAAATCTTCTGGGAGGGTCGGAATCAACTGAGTGCTGGCTGGGTGGTCTTTGTGAGCTGTCTGTGGTATGGCTCATCTCCTGTCTGAACAGCTCTCCAGTGTCATAGGTTCACTGACCAGCCCTGCCAGTATGACAGCTGGCTTCCATTTGTTCATTACCTTTCAAAAGGATTCTTTTAGTTTTTTCAAAACAGGGTTTCTCTGTGTAAGAGCCCAGGCTGTGGCTGTCCTGGAACTCACTCTGTAGACCAGGCTGGCCTTGAACTCACAGAGATCCACCTGACCCTGTTTCTTGAGTGCTGGGATTAAAGGTGTGCATGCGCCACCACCTTCCCACTCAAATGGAGTCTTCTTCTCAGAGCCAAAATTGGCTCCCACGGGCCATACGCAGATCATATGGTGTGCCCGTGTGCCACAGGGTCCTCAGTCAGAGAGTGAGGACTGGAATGCTGAAGGCGTAGCAGCCGTGTCCATGCGGTGCTGGGACAGCTGCCTCTGCTTTGCTTTGAGGTCGCTGCCAGACACTCTGTCAGAGGAGAGAGCTTGATCCTTTGCCTTCTTCAGGATTGATGAAGCCCATGATGCCCCAAGAGTCCCTCAGTGGGACTGGCTGTCGCTCTGAAGATCAAAACTGTGTGCCCTCACTCCAAGAGAGAAAAGTGACCGCCATCGACCCAGCTCCTGTGTGGAGCCCAGAGGGCTACATGGCACTGCAGAGCAAAGGCTACTCACTGGCCCACCCAAAGCCTGCCGACGCTTTGGCCATGGACATGCACGTCAGGTGAGCTGGCTCCTCCCGCTGCTCTGCGGCTGAAGGAAGACTCTGCAGTCCCCATGGAGGGCCCTAGGAAGAGGCCCCATCCCTGGAGACACTGCCTGGGGTGGGTGGAGAGGAGTGCAGTGTGTTTGAATGCTTGGTGTGAGTGGCTCTTTCTAATGGCCAGGCTGATGCTCAGGAAGAACCCTGTGGTCGTCGAACCATGGGCATGGGGTAAAGGGGCATTAGGGTGGGCTCACACGCAGGCGGGCTCAGAGTGGGGTCTGGACTGGCTCCTCCTGTGTGAATGCAGGAGCTAGCCCTGCCACCCCTAGGCCCAGGCTCACAGACTCCCAGGCTCCAGCTTGTTCATTGCTCCAGGGGATTGCCAGCTCCTCTCTGTCTCCAGGGTGGTGTACCTGAGCTGCCACTGCCATCTCCACGCTCACGGACTCCAGGGGCCACCGAGCAACGTGTCTTAAGCTAGAGCAAATGTTTGCTTGTGTTTTCCTTTCTTTTTAAAAAAACATTTTTTTTTCTTTAAAACAAAACAAAAGCAAAACTAAGCCCTGTTCAGCATGGAAACCAGGAACCAAGCTCCAATCACATTGACTGATTTTTCTGGTTCCTTTTCAGGAGTGAAAGGTCTTACTCTGCCTCTCCCGGAAGGGCAGGGGCCATAAGCGCCCAGCGCGGTCTCTTTGAGGAGAGAGGGGACGAGTACTTGAGTGCTTTTGACAAGAAGGCCCAAGCAGACTTTGACAGCTGTATCTCTTCTCAAAGAATAGGCCAGGAGCTTTTATTTCCACCCCAGGAAAATGTTCAGGAGGTGGGTGCTCCAGGGGGGCGTACCCCAAACCTCAGGTGTTCCCCATTGGAGCCCGACTTTGTCCCAGCCGAGAAAAAGCCAGAGTATGGCAGTTGGGATGTTGGCCACCAGCCAAAGGCTGCAGACACAGCCAACAGTGTCAAGCTGGAGGCACCTCAGGAGGCGCCATCTTTCCATGCTTCCTCTTGGGAGAAAGAAGGGAGCCCCAAGAAACAGCCAAACCCAGAGCCCGAGTGGACACCTGAGCCCCGGAGCCAGAACCAGGAGCAGCCGGGCAGGACCCGGAGGTCGGGACCCATCAAGAAACCCGTCCTCAAGGCCCTGAAGGTAGAAGAAAAGGAGAAGGCACTGGAGAGGGTCAGGCAGGGCCTGGGAGAGGAGAGCTCCCAGCTGGCCATAGACCAAGAGCCTGTGTGCAGGGCAGAAGAGGATGAGGATGAGGAGAACAGCCCTGCCCTGGCCAATGTCTCCTCTTCTGCCCTGGAGGACAAGGCTGCTGCCCAGGCTGGGTTTGCTCATGAGGTCAGCAAGCTGGATGAAGATGCAAAGGTTGATAAGACCTGGGAAAGCAGGCCCTCAAGGGAGGCCAGCGACGTTCCCCCAACCAAGAGAAACAACTGGATCTTCATTGATGAGGAGCAGGCCTTTGGGGGCCGGGGCCAGGCCCGCAGCCGTGGCCGTGGCTTCAGGGAGTTCACCTTCCGAGGCGGCCGGCCTGCGGGCAGCAACGCAAGTGGTCTGTGTGGCACAGGTGTCCTTGGGTCCCGTAGCATGTACAGTGGTGGCCAGCGCAGTAGCCGGGGCAGGGGCCTTCGTGACTTCCCTCTGCCAGAAGACTGCCCCAGAGCCAAGCCCAGGCGCCGCATCGCCAGTGAGACCCACAGCGAGGGCTCTGAGTATGAGGAACTACCCAAGAGGCGGCGTCAGCGGGGCTTGGAGCCTGGCCATGACAGCATGCTCCTTGAAAGGGACGAGGGTCCCCTGAAGAAGGACTCTTGGCGCTCTAACAGGACTTACACAGAGGACCAGGGTGGCCTAGACACCCGCAGCCGGGGACCCCGTACCTGTGGGAGAGCCCTCCCACCTCGCCTAAGCAACTGCAGCTATGGCCGCCGAACCTTTGTCGCCAAAGAGCCTCCCCACTGGCAGAGCAGGAGCCCAGGCAGTTCCTGGCAGGAATATGGCCCCTCTGACCCATGTGGCCCACGGCGAACCACTGACAGAGATTACATCCCAGACTCCTACAGACACTCTGACACATTTGGCAGCAGGGTCTTTGAGGACAACCGTGTGGAAGATAAGAGGTCTTTTTTCCAAGATGACCACGGGGCAGATTCTGAAAATGCGGAGAACAGGCCCTTTCGTCGGAGGCGGCCACCACGCCAAGACAAGCCACCTCGCTTCCGGCGCCTCCGTCAAGAGCGGGAGTCCCTGGGCCTGTGGGGACCTGAGGAAGAGTCCCACCTGCTGACAAGTCAATGGTCAGGCCGGTCCAAACTCTGTCCTGGGGACAAGAGTGGTCCCGGAGGTCACAGATCCCCAGAACTTTCCTACCAGAACTCTTCTGACCACGCCAATGAAGAGTGGGAGACCGCCTCTGAGAGCAGCGACTTCAGCGAGCGCAGGGGGCGGCGAGAAGGCCTTGCAACTGAGCCTGAAGCACAGGGGGATGGTGGCCTGTCAGGGGCCAGTTTGGGTGAGAAGAAGGAGCTGGCCAAGCGGAGCTTCTCCAGCCAGAGGCCCCTGGCTGACAGACAGAGCCGCAAGCTGGAGCCGGGAGGGTTTGGGGAGAAGCCTGTTAGGCCAGGTGGGGGTGAGACTTCCCCCCGCTGCGAGAGCCAGCAGAGTGGGACGCCTCTGAAAGTCAAAAGGTAACACACCAGCACCATCGCGGGTCCTTTGTCGTTGTCCTGTTTGCAGCAGCACCAAGTCCATGCATGCACGCCCTGCCAAGCCTGGCGGCCCTGGCCGCTGTGTGTGAGCGTCTCCATCATTTGCTCCTGCATTGCTTGTCCGCTTCTCCATGGTGTGTCATTGTTGATGTCATTGTGGCTTGATCAACTAAACCCAAAGTGCTCCCATACCCTGTTCCCCACAGTCCAACCTCCGAATGTATTCTCAGCCCTACAGCGATGACTGTTGCCTGTGTGTGCCTGGAGAGCCCCGCCCAGGCCACCTGCTTGTTGCTTGGAGCTGGCCAGGAGACATCACTCGCCTTTTGACCATGTGGAGATAGCTCTTAGCCTTAGTGGTCCTGCTTCCCTCTTGCTGCCTGGGCAGGTCTGGAGCCACCAAGAGTAGAGGGGAGCAGGCTGCTTGCAGCTCTTGAACTGGAAGCTTTTGGGTAGAATAGTAGTCTGTTAGGTATTGGCCCATTGCTCCAGGCTTGCTTGAAGATGAGCTTGCTGCCCAGTCAGTGCCTCAGATTGAGGTTCCAGGGAATGCGCAGAGGTTTCACCCCCCTGTCCTTATAATTCAGGGTTCATAGCTAGGGTGTACATACCCTGAAAAAGTTTACTCAAGAAAGCGTCTGTTCTTTCAAGTGACCACACTCCAGCCCCCACAAGGCATCATGAATGTGTTCAAGAGCCCTTCAGCAAAGAAAGCCTGTGCTGCGTTCTCTGCAGAAAGGCTGGTGGCCCTGTCCCAGGCGCGCTTACCCAGCCTCTTCTCCCCACTGCAGTCTCCTGAAGGCGGCATGCAGTGGAGGGGTTGGGAAGGGGGTGCTGACAGGTGGAGCCCTGACCCACAGAACTGAACCAGCACATAGCAGTACTGTCGGCAGGCCCTCCTGACCCTTGATGGCTGCTGTGTCTGCGTGTGGGCCTTGTGTATTGGAAGTTTTCTCTCATCCCTCTTTCCTAGCCTCTGAGTGATGGGGAATTCATGAGCCCCCCTTCCCTTGCAGGTCTCCAGAAGAGGCCTTGCCTGGAGGCCTTGGTTGCAGCAGTGGCAGCCACTCATCTTATGCCTTGGAGCGGACCACTCATACCAGCTCTGACAGTCCTGACGCCACCAGTAAGAAAGCAGAGAAGGAGGCCGCCTTAGCTGCCCAGAGGGCTGGTGAGCAGCAGGAAGAGGCCCGGAAGCAGTTTGACCTGGGCTATGGAAGTGAGTTGGCTAGGCTCTGGAACTTGGTTGGAGTGAGGGAAGTGCAGAACAGTTTCTACCCCTGTCTTATGATGCTTCTAGCCTTGCTGAACCCATGATATCTGTGTGACTTCCGAGATTTAAAGAGGGTGCCCGAGGCTCCTGCTCTGTGGCGTGTTCAAGGCCATATGGCTGACAATAGATAGAACTGGGTCTATGAGTCCGCATCTTTAAAGACCGTTTTCTCCATCGTGGTGCCTGAGCACCTCTGGGTTGTGCTTGCGATGTCTCCAGGCAGTTAGGCAAGAGAAGGGTGGGGCACCCTGTCCAGGCTTCCATAGGCACCAGTGAGATTGCTCTTTGGTAAGTGGACTTCTGAACTAGTTATGTGCTGGGTACCAGGTGCCTGGAGCATGACTCACCTGTTCTTTTTTGTGACTTTTGGTTCAGATTCCATCATTGACAACTGCGGGTCCAGCCCTGGGGAGGAGAGTGAAGTGGGCTCCATGGTGGGCGAAGGCTTCATTGAAGTCCTGACTAAGAAGCAGCGCCGCCTGCTGGAAGAGGAGAGAAGAAAGAAGGAGCAGGCTGCTCAGGTGAGAGCCATGGGCCAGAGCACAGCTTGGGTGGAAGAGGAAGGGGGAGTGTCAGGCACGCATTATCTCCCACTGCCTGCCACTGCTGTCCTTAGACAGACAGCAGGAAGTGGAGTCACAAGGAGGCTGACTTGTCGGGGTCTAACAACCAAAATATGACCTCGGGTCTCAGCACCCCTTTTCTTCATCTTTCCTTAATGTCCCAGCCTGGCCTGGTGACTCCTGTTCCTGTAAGTCTCGGGGGCCCAGAAATCTGTGCCAAAATGCTTGAGACTCGATACTTCTTTCTGTGAGCCCGTTCCTGGGCCTGTGTGAGGTTTTGAAGACAAGCGTCAGGCATCTCAAGCTAGCTCAAGTAGTGTTGTAAGCCAAGACACTTTTCCCAGGAGAATTAGTCATTTCTCATGTCTTAGGCTAGACTGCATTAGCCTCTTTTTTTTCCTAGGTCCCTGTCAAAGGTCGAGGCCTTTCTTCACGTATTCCTCCTCGGTTTGCCAAAAAGCAGAACAGTCTGTGTCTGGAGCAAGGCGATGTGGCCGTGCCTGGCAGCAGCCTGGGCACTGAGATCTGGGAGAGCGGCAGCCAAGGTGAGGTGGGTGCCCAGCTCAGAAAAGGCGGGGCTCATTTCCGAGAGTCACGCCTTTGAGCCTGGAGTATGAGTGGCCCCAGCAGAGCTGGTGTTGAGCGTCACCTGAATTGAGTCACTGAGGCGACTGCTGAAGAAGTGGCAGGCGGGTGGCACATCCCTGGCTCCAGTACAGTAGACTAGGAGAGCAGTAGCCTTAACTAGAGGAAGAATGGCAGACGGCAAGGAAGGGTTAGGGAGCGCCCTTCTCCAGCAGGAGGAAAAGGGCAGCAAGACTAAAGGAAATATGCTTTCCTTCAAGTATTGTTTATAATGTCCCGCTCAAAGCTGTGCTTCTGAACTTTCCGTTTAAAATGCAAAGCCATTGCAGATGATCAAGTTGTTCTTGAAGTCCTCCTTCGAGTGGGGCCTGCTGTGAACTGAAAGATTGTAGTTGACTGGAAGGTTTTCTGTGGCTTGCAGAGGAGCTAGGAGAGCCCACTCTACAGAACAATAGCTGACTCCAGGCTGGGACAAATGCCGCAATGGGCGACTTAAGTTCCTGCAAGTCTGGTTCTTCATAGTTTCACTCATCCTCATATTCCTGGTGAAAACTTTGTTTATAGTATTAGCAAAGCAATGCCACATGGTGTTCTACCCCGTCAGAGACAGAACAATGAGTAGAGGTGTGGCTCAGTGACGGGGTGCTTGCTTAGCATGGCGCATAGCCAGTGTGCATATGCAGTAAGTTCCTAAAACTACCAGCAGCCAAATTGGCATGGCAGCATGCAGCGGACTGAAGAGCGGTCGTCTTCTGAGAAGTCAAGGGCTCTGCAGTGCTGTTGTCTAGACCAGGACCCTGTGTGTGTGGCTTCAGAGGGCATAGACATTTTCTTGGCTGTGGCTCTATGGCTTTGGTTAGATTCTGGGAAAGGTCTGTGAGCTTACTGAATTGAGCTGTGTCTGTTTGGACCTTTCAGAGACTTAGAGAAGCTGCTGACTCGCAGCTTTGCTGCAGGGTCGTGTCCACATAGGACCAGTGGAGAGGTGAAGGGGGAAAAACCAGGGAGTGCACGGGTGTGGTGGCCCACACCTTTAATCTCAGCACTCAGGAGGCAGAGACAGGCAGGTCTACAAGTTCCAGCCAGACCTGTAGAAGACCCTGTCTAAAAACCAGCTTTCCTTCTCCATGGCGCCCCCCACATCCCCTGCAAAATAAAACAAAAACAGTATAAAATCAATTAGATTTTGAGCAGGTTTGAATTTTTCACTTCTGTGTTTATTTACATCTGAAGGTTGTTGAGGGAAACTTTCAGCAGTGCCTGAATCAGGTTTAGTCACAAAGGGCGCAGAGCACCTGGGCAGTGGGTCCATAGCTTGTTTTTTCAGTGGGTGTCCACATCATTGGAAGGGAACTCATAAGCGCTGTGTCTTCCAGACTGCCTGTCTCTCTGGTGCCCTGACTCTGTCTCCTCTCCTTGGCAGCCCTCCCTGTGCAGGGCGCAGCCAGTGACTCATGGAGGAAAGCTGTTACTGCCTTCAGCAGCACTGAGCCTGGCACCTCAGAGGTGAGTGCCACGACCGCCCACGTGCCCTGCTGCTACAGGATGCCCTGCTGTGGTCCCTAGCTTATCATCCTCATTAGCCTTGGTCTCTGGTTTCTGTGTGGTGCCTGCATGAGCAGAGAGACAAGGAAGAGACACCTGGATTGAAAGCCACCTTTGAGCTGGTCTTAGCTGGCACCTGTATGCTTTGAGTGAAATCCGTTTGGGAGCCTTGTCTCAGCCCATGCAGTGTTTGGTCATGAGCTTGAGTAGGATTGATGCTTTCGTTAAGATAGGCATGGGCATGGGCCAGCCACTGTCACCAGGTCAGGGCTGGTGTTAGTGGTGTTGGTGGTTGGGGAGGAGTGTCGGCGCTGCCCGCACACAGGCTTGCCTCCTAGATGCTTGCACTTTGCAGTTTGGGGACAGGGCTCTAACCCATTTTGTGCTCTGCACAGCAGGCTTTTAAGAGCAGCCAGGGAGATAGTGGCGTTGACTTGAGTGCTGAGTCTCGGGAATCCTCCGCGACCTCCTCACAGCGCAGTTCCCCATATGGTACACTCAAGCCAGAGGAGATGGGCGGGCCTGGCCTGACAGAATCCAAGGCCGACAGCCACAAGGACCAAGCTCAGAAGCAGTCTGAACACAAGGTAACCTGAAAATCCCCTACATGGGGCCAGGGCCTGGGCGGAAGGGGCGTCTCTTTGTCTTGTCTTCCTTGATGTCAAGGGCACCTGGAAGCCTGTGTGTCTCAGCCTCTCTGCTTTCTCACCCAGGACACAGAGCAGGGGTCTGGACAGAGCAAGGAGCACAGACCAGGACCCATTGGCAACGAGCGCTCCCTGAAAAACAGAAAGGGCTCGGAGGGGGCCGAGCGGTTGCAAGGGGCCGTCGTCCCGCCTGTTAACGGGGTGGAGGTTCATGTGGACTCCGTGCTGCCTGTACCACCCATTGAGTTTGGAGTCAACCCAAAAGTGAGCTTCACTTTTACTCTTTTCTTTGTTTTTTGTGCTTAGGTGGACAAATAGGATTGTATCCTAGAGGGGAAAAAGATAGCTGAGCATTCTTTTGGGAAGAGTGTTGGTACAGAGTCGGGGATAGGCAGGTGTTACTGGATTGCTTTGTAGATGACCTTTCTGGCACCCGCTGGACTCGGGCCAGCCAGGGTAGGCAGAGACAAGTCAGGTGACATCCTTTCTTGTGTGTGGTCACCCCTCTTGTAACTCTGGTGAGTGTTGCATAGTGGACAGCCTCATTGGTGTGGGCCCAGTGAAAGGTGAGCTGGGCAAGGCTTAGACACTGTGTACCCTTCTCTTCCAGGACTCTGATTTCAGCCTGCCACCTGGTTCTGCTTCTGGACCTGTAGGGAATCCAGTTGCCAAGCTTCAGGATGTCTTGGCTAGTAATGTAAGTCAGCATGTCCTCCTCCAGCTCTGCCTGCACCCGTGCTGGCCGCTCCGTGGTGGGACTGTTGCTAGGTTTGGGGACCTTTGGCTGGAGCTGCTATCAGTCCTCTTAGGGTCTGGGCTATTTGGCTTCTTTTAGCTCCAGTCTCCGTGTAGGGCCAGCTGTGGTGCAGACTGCTCTCCATAGGGAGAGAGCCCAGGCAAGCGCTCTTAACACTGATCCACACACGCCGATCCTCAGACTGCCCTTTCATGGCCAGTGGGTAACAGTGGTTAAGCAAGATTACCTCCTGGAGGCTGCTCTCCCCCCACTGGCAGGTACCACAGTGTGTGAATGCCATGGCCCACTGGTGCTCAGGAGTGGGAGCTTCAACCCTGTGAGCTGCTTGGAGAAACGGTCAACTTTGCATTCGTTGATCTGTCCTCTGTAGATCTGCTGGGTGAGGGAGGACATCCAGGCAGCATTCCCAAGAGGGTTGGAGACCATTGCCAGGCATTGAATGAAAACAGTTGGGGTTCAATGTGTTTGAAAGACTGTGTTAGCCAGGTCTCCTGACTTTGGGAATCCTGAGCGAATTGTTATAGTTGGCTAATAAGCCCAGCACTCTGCGGTTGGTCCAGTGACTGCATTTCCAACCTCTGCTAGGGGCCCAGGGAGCTGAGCGACAGTCACCACTTTTGCTCTCTGGACCTGACCATCTCCCAAGCCAGGCATTAGGTTTCTGCCAAACTAGGTACTTGGCAGTGAGTGAGTGAGTGAGTGAGTGAGTGAGTGAGTGAGTGAGTGAGTGAGTGTGTGTGTGTGTGTGTGTGTGTGTTGGGACATGACTCTCGAGGACTAGTGGAGTATGGGTGTGGAGGTGACTTCTGTCATGGGAACTGAACTATGCAGCCTGCTCTAGGTAGTCTGGTCATGGCGGTGTGTTCAGATGAGCAGCAACCCTGTGTCCTTGAGCCCTGCCTATGCCCGTGACTTCCTTGCTCTCCTTTCCAGGCAGGACTGACGCAGAGTATCCCCATCCTTCGGCGGGATCACCACATCCAGAGAGCCATCGGCCTGTCCCCCATGTCTTTCCCCACGGCAGATCTCACATTGAAGGTAAATCAGGCCTGAACTGGTCTAGGGTCCTCACCAGTGCCTCTGTCCCCCTGGCTTAGATTGCTACTGTCCCCTTTGTCCCCAGTAGTAATTTGCATCCCTCCCCTCCTCTTGCTTCCAAAGATGGAGTCTGCACGCAAGGCTTGGGAAAACTCCCCCAGTTTGCCGGAGCAGAGCTCTCCAGGAGGTGCAGGCTCGGGCATCCAGCCTCCTTCCTCTGTGGGCGCCTCCAACGGAGTCAGCTACAGCTCCTTTGGTGGAGTGTCCATGCCACCCATGCCTGTGGCTTCTGTAGCACCTTCTGCTTCGATGCCAGGTATCACATCCCCTGAGCCAGGCTCAGGAGCCTTCTCCATTCACTATGGAGAGAAGCTGGATTATTAGCCCTGTGCTCTCACAGAGTGACACTTGTTTCTAGTCAGGGTTACAGCTTCCCACATGCTCTATTGTGGGAGGAAAGATTGTTGTACCATAGGGAGGGAATGGCTAGAGAGGAGTGAGCAAAGATATGGCTTTGAGTCAGACTCTGGTTAATGAGCCACTCACCTCTCCTATAAAGCAGGCTGGTGACCCTGTGCCACGGGGTGGCTGCACCCATGACTTAGGTCCTCCATCGCTGGTAGCTGTTCTGCTTCTTTTACTGTCGTTATGCTTGTTACTGGGGATTTTGAGGGCCCAGCTGCCAAGGTCTCAGTGATGCAGTTCCAATAGATCCTTCTGACCCTCCACTGTGGACTCAAAGCAGGGAGATGACGAGGACAGAGACTGAGAGACCCCAGCAGCTCTCTTCCATAGTAAATAGCCCCCCCAAAGGCCTGGCCCTGCTGGTGAGTGGTTAAGTGGTTAGGAACTCTGCTCCTGCACTGCCTGGGTTGCCTGAGGTGTGTTATAGCAGAAACTCACACAGCCTCTGCTCACACGTGCCCTCAGCCCCCCTGAGTCCCCTGGGGATCATGGCCATGTGCAGTGGAGACTTGATCCTTTTCTTCCTTGTCTGCATTGTTTCCTCCAGGCAGCCACCTCCCACCTCTGTACCTGGACGGCCACGTATTTGCAAGTCAGCCCCGACTGGTTCCTCAAACGATACCTCAGCAGCAGAGTTACCAGCAGGTGGGGCAGGAAGCAGAGTGGCTCTGCATTTCTCTGCTGGTCTGGTTATCTTGCCCCTGCCCCATGTGAAACCCAGCACTGGCAGACCATAGCACCCAGAAAGTGTGTGTAGACAGAATCTATGAGAGAGAAAGAGGCATGCAGTAAACACCCCAGATGCTGTTACTTGTTTCTCAGAGTCCTTGCTTCTCTTAGCTGGGATCAGCTGCAGTGGGGGTACATTGGCTATAGGGGTCCTGAAAAGTCTGGGTCTCTGGGCACAGATGCATTAGAAAGAGAGAGTTTTAGGAACAGGCAGGGTGTTGACTTTGCACAAGATTAACATTCCGTCTGTGCTGAAGGCCAGTCTGTTTTGGAACCTCCCCAAAGACCGATACTGGTCTCCTACACACCACAGCAGAATTCCTTCCTACTGCGAGTCTTGATCCAGAGGATGGGGCTGTCCACAGCTCTCAAGACATGTTGTGCTTAGTTTTCCAAGATTTTGATCCAACTAAATGAATCTTAGTGCTCCCTTTTATTCTTTAAAGGTTTGTTTTCAGTTTATGATATGGGTATTTTGCTTGCACGTTTGTCTATGCGCTATGTGCATATACTGCCAACAGAGGCCCAGATCCTCCAGACTGGATTTACAGACAGTTGTTAGCAGTCATGTGGCTGCTGAAAACTGAACCCAGGTCCTCAGCAAGAACAAGTGCTTTTAACCACTGAGTCATCATCTTTCTAGCCCCTATGATTTTTGAGTCCTACTCTGTAGTCTAGGCTGACCTATAACTCACTATTTAGCCCTGGCTGACCTGGAGCTTAGAGAGGTCTTTCTAGCCTCAGACACCCACGGACTGTTGTTACAAGTGTGAGACACCACACTCACCTTGCACGTATCCGCCCCATTGATGTGTATGCCTGGCTGGATTCATTTCTACTGTGCACTGTCCCGGTGTTAGGGCTCCACCATGCCTAGTCTTGCTGCTGATCTTTGGCTGTGGGAAGCCAGATCAGATGTGTTGGGATGCACCCTTGCTGACAGGCCAGGACCAGGTGGAGGTGGGGAGGCGTGTGGGGCTCAATGCAGTCATCGCCTGGTTCCTCTTTGCAGGCTGCCACTGCCCAGCAGATCCCGCTCTCCCTCCACACATCTCTGCAGGCCCAGGCGCAGCTTGGGCTGAGAGGTGGGCTCCCTGTCTCCCAGTCCCAGGAGATCTTCAGCTCTCTGCAGCCTTTCAGGTGAGAGAGACTCCATGCTTCCCTGCTGTGCTTGCCTGTGCTCCTCTGCCAGGTAATGTTCTTCCTGTGCCCATCCCTCCTAACCCCACTCCCACTCAGTATGCATGATGGCCTCAGCTTTGGGCATCATTGAGTCTTCCTGGGCCTGCCACAGCTTGGGTGTGTTAATGGTCCCCAGGTCAGCAGTGTCAGGTTCGTCCAGGCCCTCTGAGCAATTTTCTGGGGAAGTCAGATCTGTGAGCAAGCCCTCAGTCGCTGTGCTCACCAGTGTTGACGACAGCTGACCTCCATCTGGCTTTTGCAGGTCTCAGGTGTACATGCATCCCAGCCTGTCACCGCCCAGCACTATGATCCTCTCTGGGGGCACAGCCTTGAAACCCCCATACTCTGCGTTTCCTGGCATACAGCCCTTGGAGATGGTGAAGCCACAGTCCGGCTCACCCTACCAGCCCATGAGTGGAAATCAGGCATTGGTCTATGAGGGCCAGCTCGGCCAGGCTACCGGCTTGGGCACCTCCCAGATGTTGGATTCCCAGCTTCCACAGGTCAGTTTGCTTTTATCTCAAGCCCCTGCCTTCCTCGATTCTCTTAGCTGCCCCCTGTGATGTCGTCTATATCTCTCTGCTGCAGAGGCTCTTCTTGTTGTCCCCACACACTGCGTTCTACTGACCTAACTTTCCTCAGAGCTCTGTTGGAGAGACATTTGCAGCCCTGCATGTGTCCTGCAGGCCAGAAGTTGGCACCAGATTTTATTACAGGTGGTTGCTGGGAATTGAACTCAGGACCTCTGGAAGAACAATCAGTGTTCTTAAGAGCTGAGCCGTCTCTCCAGCCCCTGGGTCCTTCCCTTCTTATGGGCTCCTGGTTGACCCTCTTAACTCCATTTTGATGCCCTTGACCATGCCCACAGTGTTGGTCATACATAGTTACTGGCTCTACCTTTCTGACGAATAGCTCCCAGTGGTCCAACTCCAAGTACTTCAACCCCACACTACTGGAACGAGCTCTTCTCTCAACCCTGTGGCACGGTTTGTTTCCTCCCCAGGGTGTAGACCCTCAGAGCCATGCGCTCCCTCTGTCTCCCATCAACATTAATCCGAACAGCCACTTCTTGCTGCTTCTCCCATGCTGCTCCCTCCCCCCATTGCCTTGCTTCCCATCACCAGAGAAACAGGCGGTGGTGGTCCATAGAGGCCCACGGTCACACCTCCCTGCCTGTGTGCTTTTGGAACAACATCCTTTTCCTAGGAAGCCCCTCATCTTGCAGGCCACCCTGGCAAGTACCCTTCTCTTTCCTATCAGTGCTGCATCTAATTGAGGGTCCTCTTTAGACTGCACCCCAGCCACCCATTATAGCATCCCCCAGTCTTCCCCACTCTTCAAGTCATCTTCACACTATTATCCCTAGCTCACCTTTCTCCTCACGCCCTCTTGTCTCCTTCACCTGCCCCTGCTGATGTTCGATTGTGGATGTCCCTCCATTCCTGTCTTTGCTCTCCTTTCTGGTCATCATCCAAGCACTACCCATTCCCAAATTCATTTCTACAACTCTGTGTCTTCTGGCTGTCCAGCGCCACCATCTGCTTTGCCTCTCGTGGCAGCTCTAGCATGCTGGGTCCAAGGCATAGTTTCCCTCTCAATCTGCTCATCAGTCTCCATTATCCCCCATCCTACTCCTACCATTCTCTCTGCTGGTCCTTCAGGTGCTCCTGCTACCTCTGCCTGTAGGAAAGACTTGGTGTTTGTGTCACATGCATCCGCACTACCCGTGCCATGCTGGCTCTACAGGGACTTACTCTTTGCCCCTTTTTGCCCGTGGTCCCCAATAGACTGCAGGGAGTATAGCCGCCCAGGCATGTCTCTTGCTGGACTCTGCTCTGAGGCCCTGGTGCCACCACAAGTCTCGGTGATGCAGTTCCAATAGATCCTTCTGACCCTCCACTGTGGACTCAAAGCAGGGAGATGACGAGGACAGAGACTGAGAGACCCAAGTGGCCCTGCCCTGCCCCAGTGCTTAACACCCCCTACCCCCAATCTTTTTCATGATCCCTTGGGCCCTGTAGGAGCTGCTGTTCTGCTGTCTGGTATGTTCCAGAAGGGTCTCTGAGGCTCCAGTTTGGTCTTGTTTTCTGCCACTATTGGTGCAAAAGAGTGTACCTCACTCACATCTTTGGGCCACACAAAAGGGAATAAGGAGAGACTTCCTGAGCAGCTTCCCTTGGGGGGGGCTCTCTGCTGTCTTCTTCCCCTGCAAGCCTGCACTCTGAGTGCCATCTGACCATGTGCAGCATGTTGCGTACGGTGCTGTCATTGTCACTGCTCAAGTCTGCAGGTAACCCTGTGGCTTCCCCAACATCCTTTGTCTGTTTGGTGAAAGCCCCAAGGCCTAAGGACACAGCCACCTACAGGTTCACTGACCACCCAGGGGTGCTGTGTACACTCCCACGTGCGTGCTTTAGCTTTCTCCCCAGGCTCGTTCTGCCCCTTGACTGTCCTGTCACTCAACAGCTCACTATGCCGCTGCCTCGGTATGGCTCCGGGCAGCAGCCACTGATCCTGCCACAGTCCATTCAGCTGCCTCCGGGACAGAGTCTCTCTGTTGGCGCCCCCCGAAGGATTCCTCCACCTGGCTCCCAACCACCGGTCCTGAACACCAGCAGAGAGGTAAAGGTGGTTCCAGAATGTTCCAATGAGACTTCTAGAGCAGAGCTGATTACAGAGAGTGCAGGCTCCCAACCTCATGTGGCTTTCTCACACTGCAAAGTCTGCAGAGTCCCAGATGCTGGAGGCTCCTTGCATGTGTGTAAACTAGTCAGGAAGACAGGTTCTGGCATGTGAACAGTGTGCAGCCAGTGCCTCAACCAATGGGGAGGAGCCACTTGGAGCCACCACAGATGCAGGACCCAGACTCTTGAATAAACACAGGAGTCTGCACTTCTTATCAGGTCACTGGAGCTCCCATGTGGCTGGTATCTAGGTGATGGTCCACAGAGGAAAAAAAAAATAAGCACTAGGAGACAGCCATCCCTTGAGCCTGGTTGGGGTTGTGACCACTGTGGGCTAAACTGTCTCTGGGCTGCTGAGTGACCGTGTTGCTTCTTGACTACTCTAGTCCGCTCAGATGGAGCTGAAAGGCTTCCACTTTGCCGACAGTAAACAGAATGTTCCTTCCGGAGGCTCTGCACCATCCCCGCAAGCCTACAGGTAAAGGTGAACCCTGGGGGTGGGGCCCACTGCTAGGTCTTCGATAAGTCAGTCACTCCCAAGAGCCATTGTGTCTGGGAAGAATGGCGGCAGCACTGGAGCATGGCCCCTTCGCATACCCTGGCATCACTGTGGCAGAGGGAGTCCTGGGGAAGCCAGGGTTTCTCTGCAGAGTAAGATGCTCAGAGGAGTGAGAGAGCTTTCTGGGGTGTCAGCCTCAGCCCCAAGGTCTCACATCAACACTTACCCTCTGACCCCTCTCAGAGAACTTTTATTGCTGGGTGTGGGGTGGCCTTTCTTCCTGTACCACAGACTGGTGCCCACTGTTTTCCTTAGTAACCACCCATGTTCTCCTTATCCTGATTCAGAGGTGTCTGTTGGGTCCTGCAGGAGCCCCTGGTCCCCGTGCTGGGATAGGGACATAGCGCTAGCCCTGGGCCTAATGGTGTGTGTAGCCTGGTGACTTGTGTTTACACACAGAATGGGACAGACACACCGCAGTTCAACACAGTCTGCAGGCAGAGTCCTGCCTTCACTGTGACCATTTGACCTGACACTCGGCTGTGTTGGACCGGAACTTCCTTTCATTGTGTCACCTCCACAAAAAGAGGATCGATGGACACCCCTCAGTTCCTCGTATTCTATGTTCTTGCTGTTGCAGCTTCTTTTTGTTTGTGCGTGAGTGCATTTTGTTTTGCTGCCATTACCTGGCAGCAGGCCCATTTAGCAGAACTGTATGGAGGACAGCCCAGCAGTGTGCGTGTTGGGGGGGGGGCGAAGGAAGCTTCAGAGAGGAGCCCACACCATAGTTCTGCCTGCCCAATGTGATTGCAGTAGCCTGGGTATAGTAGGGAAGCAGCTTTGTCCTTGGAAGAAACTGTTGGCTCTCTACCTGCAGACTGGAAATATTTGGGAGGGGAAGGGACAAAAATGGTTTCTTGTCCTCATTGCTAAGCAATATGGTGTGCATGCTGTCTTCACAGTGTTGGTGTGCAGTCTAGAGTGGAGTTTTCAAGTATGTAGGAGGAACTGCGTATTGTGGGTCAGTGTAGAGCATATACCATGTTAACTGTCTGAGGGATTTGAGTCTTTATATTAGGGTGTCTCTGAGGTCCAAGGAACCATCTCTTCAGAGATGGAGGGGCTGTTGAGTATTATGTCACAGACATCATGGTGGCCAGAAAGATTGCTGTGACTTGCATAGTTTCCTAAGGTTTTGAGAAATGGGGCAACTGAGATGTGCATGCCTTGCAAAAAAGGGAGTCCTTGGTCTGAAATTTCAGGGGTATGCTGTCTGCAGGGTGGCGTTTAGTGGGTGGTGGTACCCAGCACCACACAGCTGCACACTCAAGACACTCACTGACATCTGCCTAGTACTCTTTTGGACACAGGACCTTTCCTTTTCAAGCATCTAATGGGTTCGGGGACTAAAAGCAGTTGTGGATCCCTCCCCTTCCCCGCGGAGAGCCTATGAGAAGGCTGCCGTTGTAGCTTCTTGGTGCTGGCTGCAAGCCTTTATCTGGGCACTGCGTTAGTCCAGATGCTCCACCGCCTGTACACAGCAAGGGCTGCATTTCCTTTCCTGGAAGTGCCAAGGGACGCTAGTGACCACCCTTCTCCCCATCCTGTGTTCTCAACTGTCTCAGGTCTCTGTTTTCTGTCTGCTAGGGCCTCTGACCAGAGGGCCCTCCCTGGCTCGATCTGCCTCTGTGTGCTGCTAGGCTTTGACTCCATCTCTGTGGTGACACATGTGTATTCTCAACCCTGCCTTTGGTTTTTTCAGGCCTAGCTCTGCTAGCCCCAGTGGGAAGCCCTCTGGATCAGCAGTTAACATGGGCTCTGTGCAGGGACACTACGTTCAACAGGTAGAAGATGGCTTTCCAGACCCTGCAGCCCTGGACACTTAGGCCTGTCTCCCAGCGCCAAAGGAGAGGGGACTGTCCATCTGATGAATACTTTTTAATAAAAATAGGGAAATAAGCCCTAGTGCTTAGAGCTGGGCCACCTGAGACCCTTCTGGCAAAAGCATTTCTCTTGATGGGTATCTGGATCATTCCTTGTCCTGCGGAGAAGGGAAGATACTGGTTCCTACAAGAGGTGACCCCAGAAGGAGCTATCCCCAGCTATTTGGGGCTGTCATGGCGCTCTAGGAGACCTGTTTAGGCCTGGGTTAGCTCAGAGGCTGGGGTGTGTGTGCGTGCTAGCTCTAGTGAGTGATGTAGCATGTCTCTGTCTGCCTGGGTGGGATCATAGTTGGGGTGCAGCTTCCCCCATTTTACTGTGGGGATCCCTCAGTGTCTTTCCATGTAGGCCCTTTTCTCTTCCTCCTGTAAAGCTGGGCTGGGGCTTGATAAATTTGTCACTGGCAGGTGGAGGTGTGAGAAAAGGAGGTGGCTCTCTTTTCACCCCTCTTTCCCAGGGTTCCTTGGTGGGACACGCCTACTATGGGATGGTTTCTGACCCTTTTACCCAGAGCTTAGGGGTAGAGCACCTCCCTAGCACATGTGAGACCCTGGATTCTGTCCTGACTAAAGACAGAAAACCACCCAACAAAGCTTCCTCCCAGAATTTAGACCAAATGAGGCGCAGACCTGCAGTGGTCGCTCCGCTGTGCAGAGCTGCGGACAAATGGAACCCTGCTTGGGAATCTTGATCAAAGTGGGTCCTGGGGGAAAGAAATGTAGTTATTCAGAGGCATTTGGGATGGGTCACTGAATCATATCCAAGTTGGCCCTATCCCTCTACAGATAAGTGGGTAAATGGGCCTGAGGAGTAGGTTGGTCTGCTGAAGGGGCTGTTCGCTTGCCAGTGGGACATGGGGCACACTGATTCAGAAAGGTTCTTCCCATCAGCCTTGGGACCGGAAATGCTTCACCCAGGATATGTTACTGCTGAATTATCTGTAGAGACCCCGGAGTCTTCCTGCCTCTGAATCATGCACTCAGTGCCTGTTTGGGAAGGGGGGGGGGTGCAGGGCAGTTCTGGCTACATACCAGACTCCTCCCTGGGCTTTTGAGGGTAGCGTTTGGTCTGACTCCGGAGCAGGGAGGGAGGGGTCTCTACACATCTTGCCCTGCAGTCACTTTGATTTTCCTGTCCATCTGTCCAAAGGCAAAGCGAGTGGATGAAAAACCCAGCCTGGGAACCGTGAAGCTGCAGGAGGCCTCCTCAGCCACCTCCCAGATGAAGCGAACCGGAGCAATCAAGCCTCGGGCAGTCAAGGTGGAGGAGAGTAAAGCCTGAAGGTGCCTAGCATCTTTTGCCTCACCGTAACAGGGATGGATGGTGCACCACCACCAGCCTGGACAGCCACCACCTGGGACCTTGCCAGATCCACCTTCCCACTGTCCTACCACTTGGCCTGGACAGAGCTCTCTTCCGCTCCCGAAAGCTCCTGAAAGTTCCATCGTCAGCCAGCCCGCATCGTGGATATATGGCCTCGACCTGCTTGCTTTGGTACAAAAGAGCAGACTCCCTCCTTCCCACCCCTCTGCCCAGTGACTGTGGAGTCAGTCTCCCGCGCAGTGCAGACCCGCCCGCCCACCCCATTCCCCAGGCACAGTGGTTTGGCAGCAGGGTCATTTTAGCTGGAGGCTTTTTGTTTTAAAAAGCAGCTACAGTTTTTACAAAGGGGAAAGAAGAACAAAATGCTAGCTACGTCTGTATAGCTGAACTTTTATACGTTCCTTGCTGTCCTCTCTCTGCTTTGCTGTCCCCAGTGGTCTCCTTTTATCTTTGTCCTGTTTGACATGTCCCAGTGCTACCTTAAGAGGTGATTCTTAAGAGTGTCCACACACATATATACACACACAGTTGGCTAACCTTTGGAGTTATTAAGGATGTAACTAGTCTATCTGGTTGGCCCCTTAACTACCTTGGGTGCCATAAGGTTGGTATCTGAGTTCAGTTCCAGCCTCTGGCTTGGAGTTGATGTTTCAGCATAAGAATTGTCATCTATTCTGGGCCCTTCTGAAGTCAGTGGACACACTGAGTGTTGGGGACCAGAGAGGAATTGTAGAGTTACAGTCAACATTGGCAGAGGTGACCAAACCACAGACCCCACTAGGGGACTGTGCATTTGAGGCTCTCTATGCCTTAGCCTTCTGGGTGGCCGTGTTCCCCACTTACTTCCTTTCCTCTTCCTGCTGTGTCCCTCTGGATCCCTGTCCATCCATCCCTCACAGCTTATCACCAAAATCAGTAGGACAGAGATGGACACCTGTTAGAGTTTGCAACAGAAAAAGCTATGGGACATTCCTCGTGTCCTTCACTCCCGGGAACAGAGCAGGGTGTTAAGGTAGGTTGCCAAGTAACCTATCCTCAGACAACTAGGCAAGGTCAAGGTACAGTGGTCTGCAGAGAAGCCAGTGAAGCCTCCCTAAAAGGATGGTTTCTTAGTACTGCCCCATGCAGAAGGTTTTGTGTGAGCCTTTGTGCTGGGCTTCTTGCTCTCACTAAGAACAAGGAAATCATCCCGTCACTCAAAGAAAAGTGAAGGGGGATTTCAAGCTGCTCAGATGCTCTTTGGGATCCCCGATTAATCACCCACCTGGGGGTGCTGGAGACCACCTGCCTCAGAACTCACAGTTGGTGGCAGGGCTGGGACAAGCCTGTGCTACCATGGCTGTGAGAACAGAGAAGCATCTTGGGTGCTCCTGCAGTGGCTGCATGCTGCCTTGCCAGCTTTTGGAAAGAAGCACAGTCAGACCCCCAGCAGGTAGTGCCTCACTGTCCCCAGGGTTACCTGACAGGGCAGGCCTATGAAAAGCATCTGTAGCTCTCAGCTCCTCTCCCTTCTTGCCTCTGGCCTCCAACCTTTAGTCACATGTCTTTGTCCCACTAAAAAGCACTGCCCACTTAGAGTCCCTGGCACAGATCTGCCTTTGTCCCTCACCTGCTGTCCACTCACCCTGGAAGTATCTGGCTACTGTCCCAGTGATTGAGCCCTCTGCCCCACTGCCAAATCTCAGTAAAAGCCACACACAGTCACCTTTACCTGTCCTTAGAAATGCGGCTAGACCCACCTCCCCTAATGCTGGTGGGCATTATGTGTCAAAAGAAACAAATGCTTTATCAGAATTTCACAGTCCAGGACGCTGTTACAAACTCGGAATGTGCCCTTTTGGGGAGCCTGCTGTCAGAGTGGCGGCGCTTCCTGTTTGAGAAGGGAACTTAGGAGGCTGCCTGTTTCCAGTCCTTTCTCTCACCCTGTTTCCCTCCTGCCTCCCACCCCAAATAAAAACAAGAAACACTAGAATTTATTTATATGTATGGATGTTGTAGGTCTAGATGGAACAGAAAAAGTAAAGTCCCACTGCTCTGTTATCTGATGTCTGCCTGCTCTGTGCAGGGAGGCAGGAGGTTGCATGTGAAGCTGTGCTCCGCCTCTGACCTCAGCTGTGGGCTCCTCCCCGCTGAGATGCACATCTGCAGCGAGACTCGGGGCAGGCTTCAGGCCTCCAAATGTCCCTGCCCTTCGTATAATCTGGTCAAGCCAAGTTTTTAGTGCACAGACGTTTTAAGGTGCAATATCTCTTCGTGTGGATTTTAGCACCAAGCTCAAGGTATAATAGGACTTGGGGTCTTATTTTGGTTTCAAACCCCCTCTTCAGATCATAGATAAAACATAGGAGTTCTGTCAAAGTGCCATGGCCTTTGGTGGGAGCAGGCAAAACCC